>PYAF01002335.1:675266-710652 GCA_007407185.1 Glycine tomentella | reverse complement strand
ATTAAAAATCTGTTATATTTGATAGTATTTTTGAATAAAATAATTAGGTCACCCTATCGATGTAAAGTAGTTAAAATAAATGTTTTTTTAAGTGTGGTTAAAAGAGATGTTAATACTATATTTCTAATATATATTTTAGATGTGACATTTTTATATTGGTTAAAAATTATAAAATTTGTGAATCTCACATCTCATTTTAATAATAAATCTACATCATAATTTTGTAATTTGAATAAATTTTAACCAATTTATCCAAAAAAAATTAATAATATTAAAAGGTGTCTTACTAATAAACTACCATTAAATATTTTATACTGTTAGAGTATCTAGCATTTAAATAGTTAAACAGTTGCCCCTATAATATCCTGCTAACACGGCTAAAAACCTGATAGAATATATATATATATATATATATATATGTAATTATTGAAAATCTATTATTATTAAAATAATAACTAACTTAATATAAAAAATATTTATCAAATATAACAGATTTTTAATAATTACATATATTCTATCAAAACCATCTATTTGTCCTCTCGAGACATCGTTTACAAAACAATATCCCACATTCCCACCTATCAAATATTGCAATCAAAGACTGCACTCTGCGCTTGATTTGGAAGATTTGTTCCATCAAGTCAATGAAAGTCTTGATTGATTAATAGATAAATGATATGTTTGGATGAAAATTTAAAAAAATACTAATGATATTTTTTTCATTTAATTAATTAAAAAGTTAATTTTAAAAAATAAAAATTTTAAAAAATAATTTTATTTTTCTTCGATTTAAATTTAAATTTTTTTATAATCTCCAACTGTTCATTCTCGTTTCAAACATATCAAAAAGATAAGAATCCATGTTAAGAATCAATTTAAAAATAGTCATAACATTTATAAATAGAGTTGCATGATGAGTTGCTTAGTAAAAAAAATATTATTTTTATGTGTTATATGTAACTTTAAGTTGTTTAAAATTAAAAATAACTATTTATTTAGATAATTATTATTTATAAACTATTTAATTTTGTATTAAATATAAGAAGAAAAAATATAATATTTATGAGTTAATTAACTTGTTAATAGAAATAATAAAATTTTAAAAATTAATTAAATTATTTAATATTGAGGTGACAAAAATTAAGTTAGTTATATCAAAACCATTATCAGTCTGTTAAAACTAATTAGAAACCTTTACGTCAATGGAAAATCAAATTGTTGGATTTTATCGACAGCCAATTATATTTAGATATATTATACAATAAAACATGGGAACAACAAAATCTTGGCTCTACCTCAACAACAAAAGGCTGCTTAGCGCGTATGAGAAGGAAGAAATTGATCACATGGCAACCAATACACTGTGTGGCTAGCTGCACCCACTTGCTACTTATTTAGAGACTTCTCACCTATAAATAATCAAGATTTTTTGTTTTTCTGCATTGAATTCTTCAGTGTGTATATATATATATATATATAGTCAAGCTCAGCATATAAAGGCCACAAGCTCAAATTTTAGAACCTTCCAAATTTTACTAATTCACTATATCCCTATCAAGAAGATGCTTAGGTGTTTTGTTGGGAAGATAGAAAAGGGTGTTTCACTCTTTGTTCATCACAGAAGACCCCCATTGCATCACTTCAATGAAGCCACATCCACAAGTGTGGTGCCAGATGACGTTAGGGAAGGATATTTTGCTGTTCTTGCAATAAATTAAGGGTGGAGAATCCAAAAGGTTCATTGTTGGATTGAATTTCTTGAATGATCCTGCATTCTTGGGACTGTTGGATCAAGCTCAGGAAGAGTTTGGCTTCAGGCAAAAGGAAGCTCTTGCTCCTCCTTGTCAGCCTCAAGAATTGCAGAATATTCTAGATGGTCGGAGAGCATAGAGTATAGAAGTACCAAAGGTGCTGGAAAGTATGTGATTAAAATACTATTGTTTTGATGTTCCTAACTTCCTATATATGACATTCAAAAATGTATAGAAAGTTTTAATTTATAGTAATCGTTGATTTATGAAGCCTTTCTCTAGGACAATCGATTTCATCACTTCTTGCAACTAATAAAAGTTAAGTATTATCAATCGCGTAAAAAAATTTCTGTGGTTCATCTCATGCCATTTTTGTATGAAAATGGGTGCAACGTGTTTGAAATTCTCTCAATGCAGATTCCTGAGCAGATCAAATATAGAAGTATTATTTTACGTGTAAATGTACCTCTATATGTAAAGTTTATTTTATATATCAATATCAACAATACATTTAATTTAAATTAATTAAAATTGATAGTAAATAAACCTATAATGATAGATACCAAAAATTAAAAAAAAAATCCAGAAAAAAAAAAAAGCTTTATGAGCATCTAATTTCAAAATACAAGAGAGGGATCCTATCAGTCAAAAATTAAAAATACAAAAGAAATTTAGAACATACTGTGTAAAAACAAGTTGTAAGACATTGCCGAATGGGGATTACTCCATTAACATCATTGGCCATCATGGTCCAGATGATTCTTGCCTCTAGACACACACATGTTAGAAACTGAGCACGAGAGATCAATTTTAAGAATTGTGAGGGAAATTATGTAGTGAGAAAATTTTCGTTGTAGAAAAAATTTCTATTTTAATTTTTAATAAAACATTTTCTACTATATAGTTTGCCTATAAAAAAATTAACAAAAATATCTTTGTTTCACATTATTTCTCGTTTTAAAATGTTTATTTAAAATTAATGAAAATAAAAAATAAACATTTGTTTTCATTGTTCTATATAAATTTCAAAAAGAGAAAATAAATAAAAAATATTTTTATAATTTAAAAAAAACATTTTAAGTTAGAACCAAGCAACCCCTGAATGTTAAAAGTTTGAAATTAATGTAAATTTTAGTATAATGAATTATTACAACCACCAAATTTGTCATACAATTTAATGTAAGAGTATTTGAATTTAATTACTAATCTTTGAATTTAAGTTCTAAATATATAAACGATGGCAATGGAGTGGGTAAGTATTATTGAAATTTATGGCAATGGAGTGGGTAATATTGACACCTCTTCTTTTTTTAGTTCTACATTCCAAAAGTA
Organism: Glycine tomentella; assembly: GCA_007407185.1. Taxonomy (NCBI): domain Eukaryota; kingdom Viridiplantae; phylum Streptophyta; class Magnoliopsida; order Fabales; family Fabaceae; genus Glycine; species Glycine tomentella. Next base: position 707,569 of record PYAF01002335.1, on the reverse strand, counting down.
ACTAACTTGGATCGATCATTAGTGAAGATTTTAAATAAGCAAAGCATACTGATTTGATCCTTCTGATAGTCAAGATATTATGTAGACACTTCATTCTGTAAGAACTGCTGCCGATGACCCCAAGGTAGCAACGATTTCTGTTTAAGAGTGTTGTGGTTTTCCATTAATTAATTCAATTCAGTGGGAGCTCTAGAGAAAATGAAAAAGAGATTCCAATTAAGCAAATGCCAATTGATCACGTGGCATAGTGTTAAGATCGAAAAGAGAGCTAAAAAATATTCCCTGAAACCAAATGCTGAGAACCTGCTGACATACAATTCTGATTCAAGATCAGCTAATTTACTTGTTTGTTGACTTCACCATCTTAATTAGCATTGTATTCAACAAGGTTTTTATTTTATCTTGGTCTGTTCTGTAACATGTTTAGACATGCATGTATTATTTAACAAACCTGATGCCGTTGTGATTTGGACTGGTAACATGCATTGTTACACCTGTGGATCACACTTCACACATATGCTTATGAACCTATTGGACTTATCTATGCATGCAATCATGCAGTACTATTGCAGTCACAGGCTTGTTCCCAGTCCCCTACGTCCCCTTGCGCATAATGAAAGCGTTTTGCTGTAGAGTAGTGTAGACCCCATTGATATTGCATATGCTGAAGACAATGATATATGAAATAATAACACATGTAAACTAAACCACCGTCACACATTCACACACTAAACTCCAAGCAGAATAGAGAGTTAAACGTTTTGATTCTTACAATTCATGAAGCATATCACGCGGCAATCCTTTCCTTATTGTCAATTTCATTGGTCTTATCCGCATGGTTGAACATGTCAACGAATGACCCGTCAAATAATGACATTAAAGAATGCAATTTGCAAGACTTACTATAGTCTATAGAGTCAAGAAATTTCTTGTTTATTTCTGCACGATATAGATAGCCAAACTCGGCATATAGATAGCCCAAAAGCTGAAATTTCATAAGCTCTCAAGTTCACTAATTCACTGTCATCTTATATCAAGATCACATATAAACATAACTATATTAGGTTTTCATAACTTTTTTAAAAGCTTGCATGGATACTTCGTAGATATATGTTAGTAAAATTAAGTAAAATATACAATAGAATTCTCAATTAAACAAAATAAATCAGAATATATATACCAAATAAATTGTAAAATGAGGGAGTCAGTTGGTTGAGTAGTTATTATAATCTCTTTTTTATTCCTACACAAAAAAAAAAAAAAAAACAAATGAATTGTATAAATAGTTGCACGGTTGCACCAAAGACTTCTTGTCACAGCCCACAACACGATTAAAATCCTTCTATTTGTCGTCCCCAGCAAGAAATAAAATCCCACCCAATAAATATTATTGCAATCAGAAACTTCGCGCGCACCTGGTTTTGGTTTAGAAGATTTGTTCCGTCAACATTCTAATGAATCAGTGAAAACCAAATTGTTGCATTTTATTGGAAAACCATATATATTATACGGTAACAGAAAGACATACAGACAAAAAAATCTTGGCTTGTTTTGAGAAGGAAGAAATTGACCTGTCAAATAATGGCAATAAATACACTGTATGGCTACATGTACACTTGCCACTTGCTGTTAGTGGCTCCTCACCAATAATCAAGAGATTTTTTTATGTGTTTCAGCATGTTCCAATATATATAAATAGCCAAACTCAGCATAGAGTCCCCAAGCTCAAAATTCAGCAGCTTTCAAATTCACCAACTCACTATATATATCCTATCAAGAAGAAAAAAAATAGCATTTAGAGTTAAAGATGATGCTTAGGTCATTTGTTGGGAAGATTGAAAAGGGTGTTTCACACTTTGTACACAGAAGGCAACTACTGAGGAACTTCAGTGAATCCACAACCACGAGTGTGGTGCCAGATGATGTTAGGGAAGGATATTTTGCTGTTCTTGCAATCAATGGTGGAGAATCCAAAAGGTTCATTGTTGGATTGCATTACTTGACTGATCCTGCTTTCTTAGGACTGTTGGATCAAGCGCAAGAAGAATATGGTTTTAGAAAAAAGGGAGTTCTTGCTATCCCTTGTCAACCTCAAGAATTACAGAAGATTCTTGAGGGTAGCAGAGTGTAGAGCAGATAGAGAAGCATAAAACCTAAGGTGCGAGAAAGGATGTGATTCAAATACTATTGATGTTCCTAACTTCCTATGTACGTACGTATGTATGTATGTAGGAAGTTTTAATTTCTAGTTATCGTTGATATATTAAGGCTTTCGCTACCGATTAAAGATATGTGTATGTAGATGAAGATACATTATATCCTCTAGGTTAATTGATTTTCATCACTTGCAATTAATAAAAGCTAAGCATTATCGATCGTGTCAATTATTTCTTTAGTTCATGCCATCTGTGGATGAAATTGGGTGCAACTTGTTTGAAATTTCTCTCAATTCACGCCCTCCGTAGATACCCTAGCAGAAGTATTCTGCATGTAATGTAAACTTCATGAGCATGTTAGTTCATATATATAACACTAGAAAGGGATCCTATCAGTAGAAAATTAAAAAACAAAACAAATTTAGAACATCCCGTGTAAAAAGGATTAGGGTTGGAACAGATTTATCTTCGTCATCTCAACTCAATCTGAAATTTTGATTGAATTATTTATCTAATTTGAATTTGACTGGATTAAGAGTTGAAATATACTTATAGGTAGTTGTGTTAAAAAAATATAATACAAATTTCTAGAATAGAAAAGAAGGTCCTAAAAGTTATGATATATCTAGAAGTTAAATATACTAAAAAAGTATAAAAGTATTATTAAGAACAATCTAAAAATATTTAGGACTTAAGTAGAAAGTAGTATTTTAGACTGTTGTATAAAGTCTAGAAAAATCCATCTCTAAAATTATAATGCCACCAACCTTGTTTGCCTATAAATAGGCTTACAACACCTTAATGAAATGGAGTTTTGAGAAATCAATGTAAATTCCTCCTTCCATTGTCTAAGCGCTACATGTCACTAAGTCATCTACTACTTCTAATTAATATTTCTAACTACACCTTCATCCTAAACCCAACTATCAATAAACATCCAACAACTAACTATCTTTCTATTCTCCTAAAATACTAACAATGATACCAAAGCTACATTCGGTCTTCTACTGGGCGTAGAAATATCATCCAACTAATTTCAAAAAATTCCACCATATTCTGAAATAATCAAAAGAAAATTTACCTTAAACCATGACCAATACTACCCTAACTTCGTCTATTTCGGCCTGTCCCTATTTTTACAGGAGAGAATTATGACTATTGTAGCATTAAAATGAAGGCATTTTTTTGTTCTCAACATTTATGGGACATTGTAGAAGAAGGATTCATTGCTCCTACAGACACTTCAACTCTTACTGCAACACAAAAGAAGGAGTTGAAAGAGAATAAGAAAAAAGATTCAACGACACTATATTTTTACAACAAGCAGCAGACAATGATTTTCCAAGAATAGTGGATGCCACAAATACTAAAGATGCATGGTGTACATTGCAGGAGGAGTTCCAGGGCAGCGACAAGGTACGTGCCATTAAAGTTCAAAGTCTAAGGCGAGACTTTGAGTTAATAAAGATGAAGAAGTCTGACACCGTTAAAGACTATTTTTCTAGGATAAAAGAAGTAGTTAGTAAGATGAAAGCATGTAGGGAAAATATTCTTGACAAGAGAATTGTTGAGAAAAGTCTTATTTCTATTCCCATATATATGATGCAATTGTGATTGCAATAAAGCAAACTAAAGATCTATTTAGTTTATCATTGACAGAACTTATGGGCTCTCTTGAAGTGTATAAGCAAAGATTGAAAAGGCATGATGAAGACTTTGCTGAAAATTCCTTTCAATCAAAGCTCAAATTGTGGTCTCGGAAAAATGAAAATGGTGAAGGAAATTTGGAGAAGTTTCTAGAAACAAAGAGAATTCTAGAAATTTCTGTAAGATCAATCAAGAGAATATTCTTCATGTGGCATCTGTAAAAAGACAAGTCACTCAGAGAAGGATTGTCGGTATCGTGGTAAGCCACAATGTCACTATTGTAAGAAATTTCGACCCGTAGAGAAGAATTGCCGCAATAAAAACAAGCATCAACCAAATTTTGTTGAAGAGTTGACAATGAGTAACATCTTTTCTATGCTACCCCGATATTCCAATGATGAGATAGGTGGAAACTGGTACTTGAATAGCTATTGTAGCAATCACATGGATGATGATAGGAGCTTTTTTCAAAGAAATTGACAACACCATCAAAGTCAAGTTCGACTGACAAATGACACCATGGTGGAGTCAAAAGGAAAAGGCACTGTCATGGTGGAGACAAAGAATGGTCTAAAATTCATCAAAGATGACTTACGTGTTCCCAATCTTAAAGAGAATCTATTGAGCATTGGCCAAATGATGGAGAAAGGCTATTCTCTTCACTCAAAAGGAAATATGTGCACAATCTATGATAAAAATAACAAAAGGAGAGAGATAGCTCAAGTTAAAATGGAGAAAAGAAATAGAAATTTTCAAATAAGCTTCAAGTATTCCACTAATACTAACATTTCCATGAAAACAACAATTGATGATTCATGTTTATGGCATTGAAGATTTGGTCACTTCAACCCTCAAGCTTTGAAGTTGCTACATAAGAAGAATATGATGAGAGGTTTGCCATGCCTAGATGAATATAATGAAGCTTATGCAAGATGTCTTCTCGAAAAGCAACACTAATTACCATTTTCAACTAACAAAGCATGGAGAGCTAAAGACTTGTTGGAGTTAATCCACACTAACATTTGTGGAGCGATGAGAACACTCAACACCGTCACTAAACAACAACGGGTATTTCATCCTTTTTATTGATGATTTTTCTAGAACGACTTGGATCTACTTCTTTAAAGAAAAATCAAAGGTCTTTGGAATATTTAAGAAGTTCAAAGCTCTTGTCGAAAAACAAAGTGGAAAACATATTAAAGTAATAAGAAGTGGTCAAGGCAAAGAATATAACTCGCGAGTTTGATAAGTTTTGTGAGGATGAAAGCATCGAGCAACAACTTACAATCGCATACTCTTCGCAACAAAATGGTATGTCTCAAAGGTAGAATAAGGCAATCATGGAGATGCCTAGATCAATGCTAAAGGAAAAACGGTTTGCCAAATACATTTTGGGCAGAAGCAATATACACTGCAATCTACATACTCAACAGATGAAGAATCCTCAAAGAAGCAAAAGAAACTAAGCAAATCAAGCTCGAGTACTACAAGTGAGAAGACCAAGTTGCAAACACTTTTATGAAGACACTACCAAGAATCAAGTTCAAGCTACGTTTGGAGTTACCAAAATTTGTATCAAGGAGGAGTGTTAACATATGATACAAAATTCTAGAATAAAAAGAAGGTACTAGAAGTTCATAATTTATCTAGAAGTTAATGTCCTAGAAAAGTATAAGAGTATTGTTATGAATAATCTAGAAAGATTTAGGACCTAAGTAAACGGTAGTATTCTAAACTATTGTCTATAAATAGACTTACAACACCTTAATGTAATGAAGTTTTGAGAAATCAATGTAAATTTCTTATTCCATTGTCTAAGAGTTACACGACCACTAAGTCATCTATTACTTTTAATTAATATTTCTAATAACACCTCCATCCTAAACCCAACTATCAATCATCATCCAACAACAAACTATCTTTCTATTCCCCTAAAATACTAAAAGGTTGTTAAGTGTAATAATACGTCTTAACATGTGCATATATGTACTTGTTAATTATAACTAAATCCGGCCTTCTCTTATATACTTAAAGGTGGTCGATACAACATTTTGCACCAATCATCTTGTAACTCATTTTTATTTGGGTAAGTTAGTGAACCGTTAATTAATTCAATTCAGAGGGAACTCTAAAGAAAATGGAAAAGAAATTCCAAGCAATTCTGCACTATAGCATAGTAGTGTTGAGAAAAGAGAGCCCAAAATATTCACAGAATGAAATGCTGAAGAACTTGCTGACAATAGCTCTGATAATGAAGAGCTAGCTAATTCACTTTCACGTTTCTTGGCTATTAAAAATATTTAAAAATAAAATAATTTAAAATAAAAGTAGTGCAACACCATGACTTTTCATGTTTGTTAACTTCACCATAGCATTGTTTTTAACGAGGTTCCTTATTTAATTTTTCATACTTTGGTCCCTGTCTGTCATGTAACAATGCATAGACTTATAATTAAGTATGATTTCATTTAAAGAATGGTATGAACCTATTGGACTGATCTATGCACATGCAATCATGCACTATTGTAGTCACTGCAGACTTGTCCCCAGGCCCCTACTCCCCTTACGCATAATCAAAGAGTTTTGCTGTATACCTAAACCCCATTGACAATTGCATCCGTTGCAACTTACAGATATTAATGATAAGGAAAATGCTCTTTGGTGCGAAAAGTATTTCCTGAAACAGTTACGAAGAGATATAATTGGTTAAAAACTTAAAAGAGAGATATGCAATTATGTAAAAAATCTCTTCACAACAATCCCACCTTGTATTGTATCAATTCCTACTTTTCGTACTCCAATTCGTAACTTAATTCTCGTACCAAATAACATTAATGATAATTATATAATAACACATGTAAACTAATGTCACACTGAACTCCACGCAGAATATAGAGGAATACGTTTTGATTCTTACAAGTGATTTGAAGCATATCACGCGGCAATGTTCCTTTCCCTATTGCGAATTTGATTGATCTTATCCGCAATATGGTTGAACATTTTGACGAATGACCTGTCAAATAATGGCATTAATGAATGCAATTGGAAAGACTTGCTGTTGAGTCAAGAAATTTCTTGTCTGTTTCTGCATGATTAATATATAGCCCAAATTCAAAATTCATAAGCTCTCAGGTTCACTAGTTCACTATCATCTTGTATCAACAAGTAATCACCATACATGCAATCACAGAAGTGAATATATATGCTTAATTAGGTCTTTTGGGTTGGAATGTCGATTATAATTTCTAATGAAATATAGTAAAATAAGATTTATTGAAATCATTAAATAGTTGAGGATTTTATATATAATATGGGCCTGTTTGGATACAAGGTTATAGTGTTTTTTTCAATAAAGAAGCTCTCAAAAGTACTTCTAACCTTGTATCCAAACAGGTCCTAAATTGATAAATTGATATGTCATATGACCGACACGATTAACAATTCTGCACTATTGCTGTCTCCTACTTGTTCGAGGGAGCCCCTACTCCCCGTTACACCTGATAAAAGCGTTTTGTTTAAAACCAATTCATATTGCATTGTTGTAAATATGTAATGATATAACTGGCTAGAAAATAGTAACACATATATCAATGCCACCGTTAACTACAAATGGATTTTGACGTACAGAGATAATTGCAAATGAAGCATGATATGGTTCTTCCCTTCATATGGGACTTGACTTTGATCTTATCCTTAGGGTAAGTTTAAGATATTCAAGTCTCTAAGTGTATGTGTCACTATATATATAACTTAATATTATTTTATGTAAAAATGAGAATGGTTAGGTTAAAATAAAAAATTCAGATTAAAAATATTTTAAATTTAAATTTAAATCTCATTTAATTATAAAATTTTTAAAAATTATATTTAACAAATAATAAATCAAATATTTAATAGATATTGTCACTATAATTATTTTTGTCACGCTATCGTCACTACAAAGTGGCAAAGACAATGATGGTCACTTTGGTTACAACCACGGCATAGACACGGTGATGGTCATAACAACTTTGGTGACTAACTATTTTGATGGTGATTGTAGTGGTAATCATGACAGTGAGAATTATAAAAATGATGATGTAGATTTGAAATGTTTTAAGAAGTGATAAATTAAATTTATTAAATATTTAATTTTTAATTAATAAATTTTAAAAAAAATTATGACTAAATGAGATTTAAATTTAAATTTGAAATGTTTTTAATTTTGAATCTTTGGGCACCTGATACGTCCTGTCAAAATCTATTTATTTGCCCCCCAGACAGCCTATACGATGCAAGAAATAAAATCCCACCTAACAAACATATATTACATCAATAAGAAACTGCGCACTTCTTGGTTTAAACGATGCACCAATAATCAAGATTTTTTACGTGTTTCAGCGTGCTCTCAAGGTATATAAATAGCCAAACTCAGAATATAGAAAAATTCACTAAATCCTATCCAAAAGAAAAAGCATTCAGAGTTGAAGATGATGCTTAGGTCTTTTGTTGGGAAGATAGAAAAGGGTGTTTCACACTTTGTTCACAGAAGGCCACCACTGAGCTACATCAGTGAAGACACAAGTGAGGTACCCGATGATGTTAGGAAAGGATATTTTGCTGTTCTTGCAATAAAGGGTGGAGAATCCAAGAGGTTCATTGTTGGCTTACATTACTTGGATGATCCTGCTTTCATGAGACTGCTAGATCAAGCTCAGGAAGAGTTTGGTTTCAGACAAAAGGGAGCTCTTACTGTCCCTTGTCAGCCTCAAGAATTACAGAAGATTCTTGATGGTCGGAGAGCTTAGAGCAAAGAAGCACCAAAGGTGTTGGAAAGGATGTGATTGAACTACTATTAATATGATCGAAATTAAACTTTCCATATATGACATACAAGTATACATATAGGAAGTTTTAGTTTCTACTTATCGCTGATTAAGCCTTTCGCTACAGCTTGAAGATGTGTATGTACATCAGTACGTAGATGATTCATTATTCTCTAGGTCAATTGATTTTCATATCACTTGTTGCAATTAATAAAAGTTAAGCATTATCGATCGCGTCTAATTAAAATCTCTTTTTGTTCATGCCCTCTGGGGATGAAATTTGGTGCAACTTGTTTAAAACTCGAGAAATTGCTAGGAATACACTCTTTTTGTACACACTCTTAAAACTCTCTCTATCCAGATTCTAGGTCCTCCATAGAGTCCTGATCGTACAAGTATCATTCTACCTGGAATTGTAAACTTTATTAGCATCTCATTAGTTGATTATGCTGTGAAAAAAAAAAAACTTAGAACATCCCGTGTAAAAACAAGTTGTAAGACATTGTGGAATGGTGATTACTCCGTTTAACTTAAACTGCCAAACTTAAGAGTATCATTGGTCACCATGTACGCTCCAGAAGATCCGTTGCCTATCCAGGCTATGCATACAACATTGTGTTAGAAACTGGCCTGATATAAAATTGAAGTGAGGGAAATTTAGAGACTATACAAAATTTCACCCTAAAAAAAAATTCTATTTTTGTTTTTCATTTTAAAATATTTTATTCTTCACAATATTTTTAAAAAAATATTTATAAAATTTAAAAAAAATATATATATTTTTTATTTTTCAATATAAAGTTTATAAAACAGAAAATAAAATTAAAAATTGTTTAAAATTAAAACAAAGAAAAAACATTTTTTAAACCAACAACCCAAAAATTATCAAAATTAATTAGAAAATAATGTAATTTTCAGTATCAACAAATTATTACAAAGCAAGTTTTTAATTTTTTTATTTACAGAAAAATTATTAGAAAGCTTGACCTTTTACCGTTTGGGTAGGGATTAGTTCAATTATTTTTTGTTATAACCACGAAGTATAATATCATTGGGTCAATTCATTTCTTAGATAAAGTGATATCTTTAATTTTCACTTCATATTCAAGTCGAAAATTAAATCTCAAATTTTAATTAAGGAATCCAAGTGTCAAACTAAATGTAACCGTTTATCCAAAAAAAATAAAACTTAATTTACCGGATTCGACACCAACCTTAGCTTCAAGCCTTCAACTCATTTTGTTTGTGGGAAAGTACTAGCGTAGGTGTTTTTAACCGAGAGAAATGAGGGGGGGAAACCTCAATTATCCTCACTTTTTGTCTTTGATGACTCAGTATTATATATTGACACATCTTCAAGTTCTATATATTTCAAAAGAGCTTGAATCATTTTTTAAGATCTTAAATAAACAAAGCATAAGTGATGGTAAGGATTTTTATTTTAGTAATAAATGTTAATTGTTAATATTATTTGTTGTTTTTTTTAATAAAAGGATTTGAATCCACAACATTTTCCTCTTTCCTCTAAGTTAATCTTATGATCCTTAATTATAAAGATATTATGTAGACACTTCATTCTGTAAGAATTCAACTGCCGGCCTCCATGGCGGCAACAAATCCTGTGAAAGGGTGTTCTGGTTTTCCATTAATTAATTAATTCAATTCGGAGGGAACTCTGGAGAAAATGAAAAAGAGATTCCAAGCAAATGCCATGGGGTGGAGTAGTGTTGAAAAAAACTTAAGAGACCTCAAAATATTCCTGAATCAAATAATTAATGAACTTGCTGACAATAGCTCTGACACATTCACTTGTTTCTTAACTTCACTAACTAGCATTGTTTTAAAAGTTTCTTTCTTTTATTTTTCGTAGTTTTGGTCTTGGTCTGTTCTGTAACTATTTTAGCCCTTATGTAATTTTATTTTACGAACCTGATGCATTAAAATTTGTTTTGGACTGGTATACATCTATAAATTGGACTGATCTACGCATTCAACCATGCACTATTGCAGTCATAAACTTGTCTCCAGGCCCCTACTCCACTTGCTGTAGACCTAGACCCCATTGACAATTGCATACGTTGCAACTTGCAGATATTAATATATGATAATTGAATAGAAAAACATAACGTCACACTAAACTCCAAGACACTACCAAAAAAAAACACTAAACTCCAAGCAGAATATAGAGGTAAAGGTTTTGATTCTTACAAGTCAAGAAGCATATCATACGGCAATCGATTCTCTCCCTGTTGCAAATTGGATTAATCCTATCTACATATATGGTTGAATTAATATTTTATCATTTGACTGTCAAATAATGGCATTAAATAATGCCATGTATATGGTGAGACTCACTATAGAGTATAGGGTCAACAAATTTCTTGTTTGTTTCTGCATGATCTCAGTATCGAAACCCGAACTCGGCATATAGAAATTAAGCTGAAAATTCAGAAGCTCTTAAGTTCACTAATTCACTATCATCTTATATCAAGGAGAAGAAATTACCATACATACAGTCACACTCACAGAATTGAATATGCTTAGGTCTTTTGGGCGGGAATGTGAATTGGAAATTTCTAAATAAAATATAATTAATAAAAACAGAATTATTGAATATATATGCATGTGATGATAATTTCTAGAGAATGAGATTCACAAAATGTATGAAGCAATTAATTAATACTTATCCAAAAAATTAGTAATTTAGAAGTCGACTCAATTATTACTACCATCATAAATAGAAGATCTTGTAAAAAGAAAATATACCCTAAACCAAAGAAGGGTCATGCATACTTATCACTGCCGAAGAGGTCAAGCTCCTAATAAGCATTTGTTAGAGATTTCTTAATACGAAAGAAAATGCTATTATTTTTTGTAACTTTTGCGTGGAGCACTAACTTCAGATAATAATTATTTATTAAGATTTTTCGTGAATGTGGACAAGATGTTGAGTTACATTAAATTAATGTTAATTACTTTGTCTTTATAAATAACTCTTCTTTATCTACAAATATGCAAAATATCAATCTCATTTCGGTCTTAAATTCATCAAGAGACAATGCTTCTTTGTCTCGTAGGTAACTGAATAGAATTTTCATATAGTTTTTTTTTAAAAAAAAAAAGGTTTGAATACTTTAGAAATATGTATTGGTTAGATATCCAAAAATATTGGCATTGGATACGTATAGGATATGGATACTTAAAACAAATTTAAAAAAAAGATACAAGTCCTGCCAACACGGTTAAAATCCATATATTTGTCCCCTATACAACCTTTAAGAAGCAAGAAATAAAATCCCACCTAACATATATATTGCAATCAAAAACTTTGTGAAGCCTAAGTTGGACCACTTGATGGATGGTCCACTATGGACAATAAAGTTTAACCGTTAGATTAATCTATGTCAATAGGCTATACTATGAGTTTTACACACCAACTTATTTCCTCAGACTCTCTCTAGTCATCACTGTTGAACCACCTTTGTGCTGAGCCACGAACCACCACAAAATAACTCGCGTTTGATGTGGATCTCTCTCGCGTGTGTCATGTGTCGTCAGAAGCCACCAATGTGTTGCTCTCTACCGCCTCCATTCTCACTCTCGCGCGCGTCGTTAGGGTTGTTAGGGTCGTTGGAGATCACATCACATGCGACCCCGTGACCGTTGGTATAATAGAGAAGACATCAATTTCCGTTTTCACTGCTTTTGAAATTCTTAAATATATGTAATATTTTCCTTAGCTTGTTTTTCATCAGGGTTTTCATCTATCATAGTTTTCACTGGAAGCGAATCCTACCCAATGAATTCAATGAAGACAAGTGGGCAACAACACCTTGGAGTCGTCACCGCCAATGGTGGTCTCATCAGAGTCTTCGAAGTCATCGTCACGGAAAGAAGAGCTCATGGCTAATGGCAAAAACTTCCCGGGGTCCATTGTTGTTGCAAAGAGATTTTGGGAAGGAAAAAGGAAAAGAAAAGAGGGAGGAAGGGTCGCCGCTACTGATCAAAACCATTAATCAAACGGTCAGAAATCTGTCGTCGTGATCTGAGCTGACGCCACTGTAAATCGACGAAAATCGTTCACTAGTTTTCTAAAGATGATGTTGGAGTAGTTTTTGAAAGAGCCCGTTCCACGGATCTATCATAGGTTTCTGGACCATGAGGTCAAGCTCGTCGGCAATAGCAAACGACAGTTAATTGAAGGAAATAAGAGATTTAGTGTGGAATCACATATTGTAGTATGATTAATCTACGGTAAAAAATCATGATCCATTTTGGACCACCTATAGTACTGGTGCACCGATGCAATGGCCTCCCTGTGCCCCTGGTTTAGAAGATTTGTTCCGTGAACATTCAAATCAATCAGATCTTGCATTGAAAGACAGAAGACTCCACATTCACAAACAACTAATTTAAGGAAGAAAAAAAAATAATTTCGTTTAGGCCAAAAATACAGGCATTTAAAAACTTTCACTTCAACATGAAAACCAAATTGTTGGATTTTATTAGAAAACGATAAGGACAACAAAATGTTGCCTCTCCCACAAGGGCCACAACAACAAAAATTTCTTAACGCGTTTAAGAAGGATGAAATTGACCTAGCAATTTAATGGCAATAAATACACTGTATGGCTACATGTACTCTTGTGCTCTGCACCAATTGTTAAGACCTTGTGAAAGATAGCATAATCTTTTCTGTTATGCGGTTTCTATTGTTTTAGAGTTAGTTATTTTTCTTATTGTATTTTTGGCATTTACTGAATAATTTTCTGGTACTCTCACTTCGTGTATATATAAGTGTAGAGTTTCATTGTAAATGTAAGAAAAGTAAGTGAAATAATATTATTAATAATATTTCCAAATTCACTAAGATGGTATCAGAGCACTAATGCTCTGGGCCATCATCAACTTCCGCAACCTTCAAACAATCTTCCCCAATCATGGCAGAACAAAATCAAATCTCAAATCCCTACTATCTACATCCGAGTGAATCACCTTCCTTAATCCTTGTTTCTCCACCACTGAACGGAAAGAATTATCATGCATGGTCACGAGGGATGAATGTAACACCCCATTTGCACCCGGCGTATTAACATTATTACAATATCAGAATAATGCAGCAAACATGGAAAAACAATAAAGGAAGCCTGAATCCAATATAAATACATATTATATACATATATGGTGAATCTTTGTCCTTTACAAGATACATAGTTCTCAAAACTATACAAATTTTCCCTAGGTATCAAAATACAGACAAAATAAACAAAATGTGAGCTAACAAGCTCGGTCTTCTAAGCCTAGGGTTCTCTACCACCCTATCCCAGCTCAGGGCTTTTGCCTCGAGATCTCTCAGTGACTTCTGTCTCAATTCCTGCAACATGAGCCCCAAACAAGGGTGAGATAATCATCCCAGTAAACTCAGGGTTCTCAGAGGTTTCCCTCCCCCTGGTTCACTTCCCAGCATATAAATATATGTATAACATAACATAACAAAAATCATATCATATAGAACTTCATCATACAATCAGCCTTCAGGGCTCACAAGAACAAGCTGCATGCACCTAGCAGCCCAGAACAAACGTATGCAATCAACACACATTGCCTGAGAGAGATCATCCACTGAAGAGCACATTCCCTCAGGACTTTCCACTGAGTACCTGAATAGGATCATCTACTGAAAGACACATCTACTCAGGACTCGCTCTATCCATGCCTGAGAGAGATCATCCACTGAAGGGCACATTCCCTCAGGACTTGCCGCCCAATACCTGAATAGGATCATCTACTGAAAGGCACATCTACTCAGGATTTACATGGACGCCTATGGATTATCCCAAGGAAGATCATCCACTTAAGGGCACATTCCCAAGGGGTCCATAGTTCCCTATTCTACTGGCCAGTAAATTCTCATGCATGCACATCACACAGCATCATCATCACAATCATCTCATAACCAAAATCCATACAAGTATACACAATGCTAGTGTAATCACTACAATCATACCCTATCTCAGGGTTTAGCTAGCATACAATTGCCAGCCATCCATCAATGCGTTTCATTGTCAATTCATACATATTCAACATTACAGAATCACATAATAACAGTATGCAAGATATATCAAACAATCACCCATGTTGGGTGTAGTGAAACACAAGCAGGGGAAACATTCCCCAAGAAAACTGAGCTTACCTGGTCTCAGCTCAGAATCAGCTCTCCTAGTCTCGTGGTGACCTCCACCAGTGCTATGCGTCTCACACCCTACAATAGGCATGAAATAGACAATCAGAAACGGTGTTCAACCGTTTATATGGAAGGAAACAGCCTTCCTTTCATAATTCAGTTTCTGTCTTCTAACTTAATGTTCATCTTAGCCCAGCTTCAACTAGGCCATCCATTGACCCTCAATGGTTTGCCTCAGTCTAACTAAGGCCTCAGAGTTCCTTTAAGACTCTGTACAACTCAATTCAAAGCTTTACTAATACCAAGAACCAACCATTATCCAACTCAGCCAAACCAGATATATCAACATGTTTTCACCGTTCATTTGGCCTTATGAACATCTTTTGTAAAGGTACTTAAGTTAATATAGGCCATAGTACCTCTCATTCACACACACTTCTTCCTTTCCAGAGCCAAACTCAAACTTCATCACAATTCCAGTTTCAAGGTTTCATATCTCTCAAAACAACCTCCTGATTACTCTTTTCTAAAGAACCTAAGCCTAATTCCAGCCCTATCATCCATTGGTTACTATTCATCCCATTACCCATTTCACAATTAAACGGTTAAAACTTGAATTTCTTACCTCAAATCGGTCGAGGAAGGCTGGAGAAGTCTTTCCCCTAGCTCTGGGGTCCTTGAACCAGCTTCTTATCCCCTCCAAAGCTCAGCCCTCTGAAGAAACTCAGGAAATGGGTTTCTCTCAAAGGTTAGACTGAAATTTGGCTTCTAATTGGTTCTAATCAAGGGTATAAGTGATTAGGAGGTGTTTTATGGTTTTATGATGAAGGTTTGAAGCTCTTAGGGTGCATCAATGGCTGCCTAGGCTCAAGGAAGAAGAGGAATAGTGCTTTTTCCTCTGAAAAATCGCGAAATGGCCTTTTATAGGTGGCCTGACCGACATGCCGCGCTCCTGGCGCCACTCTGGCGCTCCTGGCGCCAAAATCCAGTGCATCTGGCGCCTTTGGCGCCACTTTGGTGCTCCTGGCACCAGTTTTCAGCATCTATAGCGCTCTTGGCGTCGCTTTGGCGCTCCTGGTGCCAATTTTCAGCATCTGTGGCGCTCCTGGCGCCACTCTGGCGCTAATGGCGCTAAAAATCGTGAAAAATAGCCTTCAGCTACAGTGTCACGCTCGGAGCGCCAGATCCCACGCTCGGAGCGCCAAGCTACAGTAACTGCTATAGTAACTTTTTTTTTAGCCATGGTTATTATAATGAAAGTAGCTCTCTCCAAAAACAAGCTAATGTTCGTCAATGGAAGCACCACTGCTTCTCCTGAAAATGATCTGAAGTATGCAGCCTGGGAAAGATGTAACATGATGGTGATATTTTGGCTTCATCGATCCATAGCTGATTATGTTGTTCAATTTATTCTATGGATTGACAAGGCTTATGAAGTATGGGAGGATTAAAAGATAGGTTTTCCCAGTCTGATATTTTTTGAATTTCAAACCTGTAAGAAGAGATGTATCAGATGAATCAAGGTGATAGATCAGTCTCTGACTATTTTACAAATTTGAAAACACTTTGGGATGAATTAAACAGTCTTCGGCCACTTCCTCCTTGTACTTGTGGAAATCTGGTTAAAATGCGTGAATACAAAGAAGCAGATTATGTGATAAGATTTCTTAGAGGTCTGAATGAACAATTTGCTCATGTTCGTCCTCAAATCATGTTGATGAGTCCACTTCCAAGCATTAACAAGGTTTTTTCCTTAGTGATGCAACAAGAAAGACAACTCATGCTTGATGCACATAGTGGAAATATAAATGAAACGAAAGTGTTTGCAACAGCTTCTAATAATTTTCGTAGTGGACATGCTTTTTCAAACAGATCGAGGAAGAGGAAGATCTAGTGGTGGCCAAGCACAATATGGAGGAAACAAGTTCTGCACCAATTGTAAGAAAACAAATCACACCATAGATACATGCTACTTCAAACATGGATTTCCACAAGGATATCATTCCAAGAACTATCAGAATTTGACTAATGTTGTTCAAATTGAAGAGGAAAATATCAAGCCTCCAGCAGATTGTAAAAACAATCTAGGAACACACATCTTGATTTCAAAAGAAAATTATGATGAATTTGTCAATTATATGCAGCAGAGCAAAGCAACACACACTACTAATATGGCTCAAGCGTTTATGACTGAGGAGCCTTCTCCTGTGGCAGGTAAAATCTCAATTCAATGGCTCCTAGATACAGGAGCAACAGATCACATTACATACAACAGATCAATATTTTCATCCTTTTATGAAATAAAGCCTATTTCTGTTATGTTGCCAAATGGTTCATCTATTCTTGCCTCACATTCTGGTACTGTTCATATCACATCTAGTCTTACTTTAGAGAATGTGCTATATGTACCCCGAGTTTAAGGTCAATTTCATATCTGTGGCAAAGTTATTAGAGAACCTTAACTGTTTTCTGATATTCCATGCATCAAAATGTTTGATTAAACAGAACAACACTTTGAAGATGATTGGTACAGTTGAACGAAAGGGACGTTTATTCATCATCAATGCTGATTGGTCAAGTTTAATTCCAGAGTTCAAGAATATTACTAATTCACTTCAATGTAATAAGGATGATTCAGAGTTATGGCATCTTCGTTTAGGACACATATTAGAAAATGTTTTGAAGCATGTTGCTTCACAATTTCCTTTTATTCCAAGTGATTACACAAAACCTTGTGATATCTGTCATTTTGCTAAACAAAGGAAGCTTCCTTTTACTTCCAGCACTTCATATACCACTAAAGCATTTGAAAGATTGCATGCTGATATATGGGGACCTTTTTCAGTTCCCTCAGTTCAAGGGCATAGATATTTCTTGACTCTGGTAGATGATTTTTCAAGGTTTACTTGGGTTAAATTTATGGTTCATAAAAGTGAAACACGAAAGCACTTGCAGGATTTAATTGCTTTCATAGAGAGTCAGTTTGGTGTTTCTCTTAAGTGTATTCGGACAAATAATGGAAGAGAATTTATGATGTCAGATTTTTATTGCAAAAAGGGCGTAGTTCATCAAACTAGCTGTGTTGAAACTCCACAGCAGAATGGTATAGTGGAGCGTAAACACCAGCATATAATGAATATCACAAGAGCTCTTGCCTTTCAAGCATCTTTGCCACAGTCTCTTTGGACTTATGCAGTAGCTCACTCTGTTCTCATCATCAACAGCCTTCCCACTCCTTTGTTGAAACAAAAATCACCATATGAGATTCTATACTCCAAACCTCCCATTCTTATTAATTTTTGAGTATTTGGATGTCTCTCATATGCATCCACATTATCCTCTCACAAACATAAGCTAGATGCAAGAGCACACAAGTGTAGTTATTTGGGGCAACCAGAAAATACAAAATGATATATTCTTTATGATCTTTTATCAAAACAGATTTTCATTTCTAGAAATACCATTTTTTATGAATCTATTTTTCCATTTTCTACACAATGTCATGATCATAACCAAGACACTTCCCAAGTCACCATTCTACCACAACCTTCCCATATTATCTATGATAATCCTTCCTCCATTCCCATCACCACATCTACACCAGCTAGTGATAACAACTCACTAAGTCCACCCAATCACCTTCCTACAGAGCCACGTCGTTCCTTTAGACCCAAAAATCCACCTACCTATCTTCGTGATTTTCATTGTAATTCATCCCTTACCTCTTCAAAACTTCCTCTATATCCACTTCATGATGTCATTACATATAAGGATTGCTCTCCCAAATTTCAAAAATTTTATCTAAATGTTTCAACCAATGTAGATCCTACGACATATAAGGAGGCTGTTGAACATCAATGTTGGCAGGATGCCATGAATGTTGAATTACAAGCTCTTGCTCTGAATAATACATGGCAAGTTGTTGATTTACCACCAGGAAAGGAACCCATTGGCTGCAAATGGGTTTTTAAAACAAAATATCAAGCAAATGGCACTGTTGAAAGACACAAGGCTCGGCTTGTTTCAAAGGGCTATACACAGGTTGAAGGTATTGATTATTTTGACACCTTTTCACCTGTAGCCAAGTTGACCACTGTTAGATTTTTGTTGGCACTAGCTGCTGCTCGAAATTGGTATCTTGAACAATTAGGTGTCAATAATGCATTTTTGCATGGGGATCTTGATGAAGAGGTATATATGACGTTACCTCCTGGGGTTGTTAGTGCAAAACCGAATCAAGTTTGCAGACTAACTAAATCTCTTTATGGACTTAAACAAACCAGCAAACAATGGCATTCTAAATTGACTTCTGCTCTTAATTCCTTAGGATATATTCAATTATTTGCAGATCATTCATTGTTTACACTCAAACATGATGATCATTTTACTGCTCTCCTTGTCTATGTAGATGATGTTGTTTTAATAGGTGATGATATTGAAGAGAATAAGCATGTTAAAATTTTCCTTGATCAGCAATTTAAAATTAAGGATCTTGGTTCTCTTCGATTTTTCCTTGGACTTGAGGTATCTCATTCCAAGAAAGGTATAATGCTAAATCGGCGTAAATATGCATTGGAACTCCATTCTGATAGTGGATTATTAGCTGCCAAACCAGTTCTTACTCCCATAGATGCTTCTGTTAAATTGAGTAAAACTATGGGCATACCTTTAGTTGATCCCTCTTCATATCGTCGCCTTGTTGGAAGGCTTTTATATCTCACGACTACTAGACCTGATATAGCTTTCTCAGTACAACAATTAAGCCAATATGTTTCTGCTCCCACAGATATACATCAAACAACTGCTTTTCGAGTCTTGCATTATATTAAATGTTCACCGGGTGCTGGATTGTTTTTCCCTTCTGATAATATGTTGACACTATCAGGTTTCTCAGATTCTGATTGGGCATGTTGCCCTGATACTCGCCGATCCATTACTGGGAATTGTGTATTTCTTGGTTCAACACTTGTTTCGTGGAAATGTAAAAAGCAGACAACTGTTTCTCAGTCATCATGTGAGGCTGAGTATCGAGCTTTGGCTAGCCTTTCATGTGAGCTACAATGGCTTTCATATCTTTTGAGTGATCTGCATCTTCCTTTGCTGCGACCTCTGTTTATTGCGACAATGATTCTGCCATATATCTTGCTCATAATCCCACCTTTCATGAGCGCACTAAACATGTGGAGTTAGATTGTCATGTTGTTCGAGAGAAGATACTTCAAGGTCTTGTTCATTTACTCCCTGTTTCATCCTCAACTCAAATTGCAGATGTATTTACCAAGGCCCTATCTGTTCATCTCTTCCAATATGCAATTTCCAAGTTGGGACTTATGGATATCCATAGTCCCACTTGCCAGAGGGTGTTAAGATGCAACAAAAATCCTCGTGAAAGATAGCGTAATCTTTTCTGTTATGCGGTTTCTATTGTTTTAGAGTTAGTTATTCCTCTTATTGTATTTTTGGCATTTACTGAATAACTTTCTGGTACTCTCACTTCGTGTATATATAAGTGTGGAGTTTCATTGTAAATGTAAGAAAAGTAAGTGAAATAATAATATTCCCAAATTCACTAAGACCAATAATCAAGATTTTTTATGTGTTTCAGCGTGTTCTCAAGATATATAAATAACCAACCTCACCATATAGAAGCATCAAGCTCAAAATTCATAAGCTTTCAAGTTCAGTATAACTCACTATATCCTATATATCAAGAAGAAAAGCAGCACTCAGAGTTGAAGATGATGCTGAGGTCTTTTGTTGGGAAGATAGAAAAGGGTGTTTCACACATTGTACACAGAAGGTCCCCACTGAGGTACTTGAATGAAGCCACAAACACAAGTGTGGTTCCAGATGATGTTAGGGAAGGATAATTGCTGTTCTTGCAACAAAGGGTGGAGAATCCAAAAGATTCATTGTGGGTTTACATTACTTGAATGATCCTGCTTTCATGGGATCGACTGCTGGATCTAGCTCAGGAAGAGTTTGGTTTTAGACAAAAGGGAACTCTTGCAATCCCTTGCCAGCCACAAGAACTACAGAAGATTCTTAAAAGTCGGAGAGCATAGAGAAGAGAAGCACCAAACCTAAGGTGCGAGAGAGGATGTGATTGAAATACTATTGATGTTCCTAACTTCCTATATATACTATATGACAAACAAGTATATATTCTTTAGGTCAATAGATTTTCATTATTGCAGAAATAAAAGTTTAATTTTATCGATCGCGTAAAATATTTCTTTGGTTCATGCCATCTGGGAATTAAATGAAATATGTGGGTGCAACTTGTTTGAAATTTATAAGTCTATAGGACCTCCGTAGCACCGTAGATCCCTGAGCAGAAGTATTATTCTCCCTGGAATTGTAAAAACTGTGAGCATGTTTGATTTACCATGCTTGGGATGATTTTAGGCGCGGCTTATTCCTTTGCCTATATAATGGTGTGGTTTCTGGAAATTTAAAAGCCAATTTCCTCCATAAATTCGCCAATCCAAATGCTAGAGAAGTTTCCATATTTATACCTTTTCTTGCTTTGTACGAATTTCAAATCAAAATTCAATTATCCAACGGAAATTGAACGCAAAAGAAAGGATACATATTTTTACGAAAGTCTTTTTACTACGAACGTCTGTTTACAACAATAAACCAAATGTACACTTTATTATTAGTATCTCAGTTCATAATAATAGAAAGGGATCCTCCTATCAGTCAAAAAATATTAAACAAATCAATGTGTAAAAAACGAGTTGTAAGACACTGTGATATGCGGAGCTTTACTCCGTTAACTATTTCACTATAGAAAAATTATTTCAATTTTAATTTTTAATTAAAATGTTTTTATTTTCACATTATTTCTTGCTTGAAAACATATATACAAAAAAATAATTAAAAAAAATAAAAAGTTGCTTTCATTTTTCCTATATAAATTCTTAAAACAGAAAATAAAATATTTGTATAGTTAAAAGTTAAAACAAAAGCATTTTTTAAACGAAAAAACCCCTCCAAAATTTTATAAGTTTAAAAAATAATGTAATTCTCAATATCAATAAATTATTACAACCATAGGCTCAAATTCTTGGAGGAAAAATTGTTATCCCCAATAATTGTACCTATTTTGAGCATAATATCTATAATCTATAATCCGTACCAAAAAAATGTTACAAACCTTAAACTATTATAGTTAGTGATTAGGCCAATTAAGTTACTATTGCACACAAGTGTACAATTGACCTAAGCTAAATGTACCTGATTCGAGGAAAATCTTTGTTAGCTTCTTAGGCAACCATATTAAGTCACATATAAAATAAAAGTTCAAATATCTTATCTACAGGAATTCACATAATATTCGATAAAATAGAAATATTCCCTAACTACGGTTATTAGACCAGCGATATTTTAATTGGATTGCAGAAATATAAATAATAATAGCATAATAAACAAAAACTGATTTTAACATTTTTATGAACATATAAAGTATGATAAAAAGAGATAAAATAACAAAGAATAAAAGAGTTGGGATTGATTTCACTAAATCATCGCTCATGCAAATTAAGATCACTCATCTAATTCAAAAGTCAATTATTATCATCAATTCACAAAAATATTCAAATCTCGTTCCTTCAAATGGAAAGAATCTAAGCCCCTTATCAAACTATTAGTCATTTGATTAGTCTAATCAAGTGACTTGCTTTGAAAACAAAAGTTAAAAGATTACTAATAAGCCTCCTCCATCCCTTGACACAAAATCCATTAAGTGTTTCTCTCCATTTCAAAGTTAAAAAGCATTTTCCAATGACAATTCAAACTAGAACATCAAGCAAAGAGTGATCAAGTCAAAGAAACCATTAATGCATGTAAGAGAACACTTAATAATGAATAATAAAAATAGATTAATAATTAAAATATAAACATAAGGATAGGTTCAACTGCATCGACCGTCAAAATAGGTAAATCTAACTACATAACTACAAGAAGAAAAAAAGAAAATAGATGAAAGCAGTGGCGGATCCAGGACCCTGAGTCAGTGGGAGCAATTTATTTTAAAAAAATAAAAATTAATAATTATCATTATCATACCCATGAAGATAAAGACATAAACATTAAAATAACAAAATTTTAGTGTAGTGGTTTGGGAATAGTGGGTTCAAATATATAAAATTAAAGAGTATAAAATATGAAAATATAAAAACATAAGAGTAATGGGTTCAAATATATAAAATTAGAGAGGGAAAAATATAAAAATATTAGATAATTATATGTAATTTTGTTAAGTGAGGGTGCATGTGCACACTCGTAGATCCGCCGATGGATGAGAGAAATGATAAGAAAGTCATGGAGAGCAAGGGAGAGAGCTTCCCGGATGAATAGAGAATTCCCTTAACCAAATTCGTCTTCAATTAGCATCTTTGGAGCTTAAATAGGGTCAAACATGTTGCACTGTCATTTTTGCATAATGGTATGTGTGCTTAGCCCAGCTTTCACGCTAAGCGCACATAAAAAAGTAGCATGCATTTGCTGAAGTAACTGCATGTTGAGCCTGAGGTGCATGTTAAGCTTGCATGAAAAATATAACTATTGTAAGTGTGTAAGTGTCTGCATGTTGAACTTAAGCTTCATGCTTAACCCAAATATTTGGCAATAGGAACACCAGGTTTGAGTTCTAACCCCTTTAGCCTTGAATTAGATCTCACACAAGCTATCATCTTTGTTCATTTATTTTTACACCAAAATAAACTAAAATTAGATGAAAAATCAAATATTTAAACTATTTTAAAGCTATTAACTCAAAATATTATTCAAAACTTAATTATAAACAAGGTCAAACAAGTTTGAGTGTATTTAAATATCAAGATAATTGCCTACAAAATGGTCATTAATATAAGATTCCTAAAGCAATTATCAATCTTAGCTTCAACTCATTTATATCATAAAAAATTATATTTGAAAACTTAACTACTAGTTGACATAATGAAAGAGACAAAAGAGAGAAACATATAGATATATATTATACATGATATGATGTGATAAAAAAAATAGAGACATAAGTGCTAATTAAGTGTTTAGAAAAATATCATGTTAAAAAATCATTGCTCTTAATTATTTTATTTGTGAGAAAAATATCATCATAGTGTTTTTAAACTAAAGAAAAGAGGGTGAACATAATGAGAGTTTTTATGGTGTCCCCAAAAATTTTGAGGGGTTTGATATTGTTATTTTTTTAACCAATAAAATTGTCATGTTATTTATCTTCTCATTAATTAATGATTTTTTGGTTTTTTTCAAATTGGTTCTTGATTAAATAAAATATTTTTTAAAAATCTAAAATTACAACTATTTTAATTAAAAACTCTGATTAAATATAAATTACAGTGACTGCTATGCTCAAGAAAAGTAAAATTGTGATTATGTATTAATATCGGTTAAGGAGATTAGGATTCATACTTTTAAACTTATCTTTAATCAAAGTTTTATAATTTAAAATAGTTGTAATTTTATTTTGTTTTTAAAAACTAATCGTGGACTAATTTAAAGGAAAAAAATTTCTTTAATTAATGAGAAGACATATAACATATCAATTTTAGTTAAAAAAAACAGTATCAAAATCATCATAATTTTTAGGACCACCATATAATCTCTAATAAAAAAAACTATATTCTTCTCATTTTTTTCCTTTGATAGATGACCCAGTATTATTAACACCTAGCCTCATCAACTTTTAGTTCTATATTCCAAAAGTAACTAACTTGTATTGATCGTTTGTGAAGATTGAGGATCTTAAATAAGCAAAGAAATGACGATAGAAATTTGACCTTTCTGATGGTCAATATATATATATATATATATATATATATATATATATATATATATATATATATATATATATATATATATATATATACACAGACACTTCTTTCTGTAAGTAGAACTCATATTTCGATGCCTCCAAGGTGACAACGAATTCTGTGTAAGACAGTTGTAATTTGGGGAAGAAAAGATAATAAGAGAGATCCTTTTTTTTTTAACTAAAAGAGATCGAATTAGTTTTCAAGAATAAAACACAAAAATGAAATAAATAAATTAATGAGTACTGTAATAATACTCTTAACATGTGCAAGCATACGTCCTGCCAACACGGTTAAAATCCATTTGTCACCCAGACACCCTCCACGAAGCAAGAAATAAAATCCTACCTAACCAATATATATTCCAATCAGAAACTGTGCACTTGGTTTAGAAGATTTGCTCTGTGAACATTCACATCAACCAACAAAATCTTTCATTGAAATACAGAAGACCTCCATATTCACAAAGAATTAATTTGAGAGAAAAAAACGTTTAGGCAATTAAAAACTTTCACTTCAACTGAAAACCAAATTGTTGGATTTTATTAGAAAATCATATATATTGTAGTAATAACTAACGGTATTTGCAATGCGATTTAGTTTAATTTTTTATTAAAAAGTTATTCGAATTAATCATATAAAAATCATAATTTTATTGGTTTTAAATTTATTATCAAATACAAATCAAATCAAACCAGTTTTTTATACTTTTGGATCATTCGCTACTTTGACTCTAGATCACCTCGGCAGCATAGCAGTTTGTGATTTAGGATTCACACCTTTGTAATCAACTCAGGTGTATTAGTTTAAGATTCAAATCTGAGTGTGTATATATGATGGAATATTTCATCAAGTCTAACAAATTTCTCATGATAAATTAACATGAGGACTTTATTACAAATTTAAAATTAATATAGGAACCCAATTTAAAAAATAAAGTATAGAGACATAATGAAAAATTTTGTAATAATACGAGGATTTACAGACTAATTTAACATAATAAAATTTCTTATCATTCATTTTTGACAAACTTCTATCGAAAATATATTTCGATAAACCCTTTATCAAAAATATATTTCGACAATCCTCTATCGAAAAATATTTCAATAAGAATAGTGTAAAAGGTGATTTCCATAATATTTTCGACAAGATTCTTTCCAAAAACTAGTTTTCTTTTTATTGAAATTGACTTTATAAAAAAATAACACTTTTACACTTAAAACATTTTACTTAACAGAGATAACAGAGGATCATCTACCAAACAAGAAAAATAGTATTAGAGAACTTTGCAACACTTACTTTTGAAAATAGGGTTTTGGAATATGTTTAAATTTCAACAATTCCATAAACTAAATTTTAGAAGTGTTAAAATTGTAACATTTTTTGGAAGTTAGTTTTCGGAATGTATTAAATACATATCAAAACTTGATTTCTGAAATATTTACTCATGGACAAAAAAAACCATTCCAAAGATTAATTTTTTCCAACGGGATATTTTTATGAAAATAGAAAATATTTTCTCAAACCAAAAGCTCCATAAAAGGAGGTACATTAAACAGTTTGGGAGGGGTGCACCATTGCATTTTGGAAGCCCAAAACAAAACATATTAAAATCCAAAAGAAAATGTAGAAACGATGTGAAGGCGTGGGTTTATAATATAGAGAGAGGAGTGGATAAGGGTAGAGTATATGGAAAGTGGGAAACAAAGCAGAGGGATAGGAAGAAGGAAGAATGGAGAAGTATTTCGGAAACGCTTATCGTGGCGACCCGGGCGTGCCCCATTCGGACCCGGATCGCTTCGTCAACATATGGGTCGGATCCGCTGCCTTCGCTGTTCTCACATATTTCAATCCCTACATGTGGCAGCTCTCTAATCAGTTCAAGTACCACTCTCTTCCCCTCTTTTCAATTAAATCAAATTTGCCATATCTTTTTGCTAACTGAACTTTTTGCTAGGGTTTACTCATAGGAAATGGGTTTTTAAAGAATTCAATCATATGCATATATTTTATACTAATATATTTGTACTCTTGTATATTTTTATGTGTCTGTGATAGCATTATATTTTTAGCATAAATTTTATGTATTGTGTTTAATTTCTGCGGTTGAGAAAATGCTTTTGAATTAGTATCTGTTAGCTTGTTATGGAATATTTTTTGCTACTAAAATGAGGAACGGATAAATGCTGTTACTTTGATTGTGGGATTTGGTTTTTCAACAAGTTGTAATTTTGCCCCAGTAAGTATATAGGGTGCGTGCATTGTTTAGTTTTTTTTTAAAAAAAAAAACGGAAAATGTTAGTTTGTTAGTTTTGTTAAAAATCTCAGTGAGACCTTTTCCCTTCACCCTTAAGCCCCCCCTTCCCAACCATCAAACCCAACCTTATATCTCCGTCCATTGAGTTGTATGCAACAGTAATGATTAAGGAGCTTTATATTGCTGCGGAGTACATAATTGCTTTGTCATGTATGTATTGCTTACATTTAATATGCAAGAATCTGAAGTGATATTTAGGGTCTGTTTGGATAAATTTCTCCAAAGACACTTATAGGAGAAGAAAATAAGAAGGAAAAATGAGAAAGTTTCTCTACAAGCTAAAATTAGCTTATGAATAAGCTAATTTGTACAAGTTCTCTTATATTCGTTTCTCAAAAAGTTGACTTTTAACTTATGCATAAACTAATTTTAGCGTGTAGAGAATTTCTTCTTTTTTTTCCTTCTCCTATGAGTGCTTATGGAATGGTTTATCCAAATAGGCCCTTGTTTCCAATGCCAGTATGCCACTTTCCTGTCGCTTTATTTTCTTCAATATAAAAAATGCAAACTTAAACTATGTAGGAGGGAAAAAGTCCCCCAGTCCAATATACTTCACTTTTATCTCTTTTCCTCATTCCCAATCTAATCCTTATAATTTCAACAGAGGTATGAAGGAAATTCATTATTTTCAGGTTTGAACATAGCTTCAAAGAAAGAATTTCCTATTCATATCTTTTACGTATAATGATGAGTTAAAAGGTGAAAATGGGTAGCTGGAATGTAATGTATGCTACTAGATTTCAACAGAAAGCTGAAAAAGAAAAAAGGGTCTCGTCGCTTTATTACACGTGTCTTTTGTGGAAGATAGAAGTATAGCTATTGTTTGCTTTAAGGTCAATTTGGTGCTTTCTTCATTTGTTTTCCATATTCCCTGCTTATGATATTTGAGTTGATTTGAAACTCTGCTTGCACCATTTCTCTCTTCTTTAGTTATGATTTAGCCTTTCGAAGTTTTCTTTTGCATCAACGCATTTTTACATTGCATATTCTAAGATCCTTCAATGTGCAGTTGGCATGACAAAGCAATGTTATATGAGCAATATCACTGGAAACAGGCAAGGAAGAAGAATCAGCCATATGAGTTCTTGGTATGCGATTTTACTCTATCTATTTTTTCTTGAGAGCTGATACTTTTGTTTTCTTTATGCTTTTCTTTTGTAAATATGAGGAACTAATTATCTGCTAAATAAAATTGTGTTGTTGCAGTGGAACAAGACCTGGGACAAGAACCACCGAGAACATTACTACTACAACTGGCCTATTTACTTTCCTTAAGTCTATTTCATTTCTTGCATACTTTGTCCTATCTTTATTTTGGTTGCAAACCTGGATCAATTGATGCCCCCCAGTGCTTTTCTCTCATGACTTGAAAAACAAATACAAGGATGTTTTTCTTGTGATCAATTCCTTTTTTAAATAACTTTTAGAAACGGTTAAGATAAAACAATACAAGGATGTTTTTCATGTTTAGGAAGCACACTACCACCTCCATCATCAGGTGGCTCGTTACCAGAGCCATTGCCAAGCTCAGTCGTAGCTTTTTTTTGATTTAGGGTTTACCTTTAACACACTTATATGTTTAAGAAAAATAAAAATGCATGTTATGCTATTAAAATGAAAAATAAAAATGCATGTTATGCAATTAAAATAAAAAATAAAAATGATGGTTATAATGTGAATCGAAATAAGAGGACTCATGTTCTGATATTAAAATATATTAGATTATACTCATATGCCATTTTAGCTAAAGAGATGATACTCTGAGTATAAGGAGAATAGACTCAGGACATAGAGACTGGTGCTTGAATTGAAGCAATTTTAATTTTGTTTTAAGTTCAGTCATTTAAATTTCATGTGTGTTTTTAGTCCTTGTGTTTTGGAAACTTTTAGTGATTGTTTTGGAGTTTTAATTTTGAATTGTGACTTTTATGAATGGTTTTGGATTTTAATGTATGTTTTAATTTCTTTTATGTGTGTGGATGTGGTTGAGATGAGCATTAACACCATTGGATGCAATTTGATTTGATTATGCTCTTTCAATAAGAATTGTGTGCATGTGGTTGCACTCGTGAGTGATACAAAGATTTATGGTGCACTTGATGGGTTACATTGTGTGGCATGGCTAGTTGATGATTCATGAAAGTATGCTCATAGCCATGTGAGTTGAGTGTATCGTTGAAATGAAGGAGTGGCACCATTGGTTGGTTTGTGCAATTGAATTTGCTTAATTCTCATACCTTATTGCTCTCTTCCCAATTAACTGGTGCACTACATTTGGTGAGTGTGTGACCCAACTCCCATCATACATTTTTAAAAAACTGCAGCTTGTTAACATGTTTTTGGTGACTTGCTACTCTTGATGAAAAGAAGGATTGCATTTCTTTGATTCACTCCAACTGACTCCTCGTTAACATGCTTCAGCTGTTCCGTTTTTTATTGTCACAAATATCGAGGAATCTAACGTGGGATTGAACCTATCCAAAATATAAACCTAATCCAAAAGCATAATGGACTATTTTATAATCTTATGTTCATAAAAATGTTTTGTTGGTATTTAGTAATTTAAACAAAATAAATTTGATTTAATTAAAAAATTGAAAAAGTGGTAGTGAAAAAAGAAATATAGTAGAATGTAGTAGAATAGGCAGTTCATGTAGAAATAACTTCCATTCCCATGGGAGATACCCACCACCACCCTTATGGGAATAGAATCTGCTTGAAAGGTGACTGCAATTTTTCTGGGAATACAGCATAATTGAAAATATATTTTCATAACACATGAGAATCAAATATTCTCATCCTCATATTTCTTGAAATGAAACATGACGTGAAACAAAGCACCGTTAATCATTGCTAGTTAGAGGATAAAATTAATATTATGTTGTTGCTATTCTTGTTCCTAATAGAGTGTATGCTTTCCAACTTTTCCCTAATTATTAATTGAACGATTGACATATTACATGATTTTGTACCTATTTAAAATTTCTTTACTTTTTATTTCTTTTATTTTTCTTCTTTCAGTTTCTAACGATTCTATGGTTGAAACCATGGGACAGAAAGAGCCCATTAATGAACATATATTGTGCTGGACTACTGCCCAAAATATATTGAACGCCCCTAGATATTGAATACTAAATCGGAAGGAATAACAAATACACATAATTATTATTTATAGTATAACATGTTAGAAAAATAGAGAATAGTAATCAGCACTTAACAGAACAAGAAGAAAAGAACTAATTGAAATTTTATTGTGCGGTGGAAAATTACTGTCCTGAAAGCAAAATTCGGCTAGACCTCGGTGCAATCCAAAATGTTGATTGCTCCCCAAGGTTAACACAACGAGCCTATGAACACGTGCACTCGTGGCCTTAGGCTATGGATATCATAGAACAATTGCCCAACTTTTTTTAAACTTGTCAAAGAAGAAAAATAATCAGCAAAACAGAAAAGAAAATGGAGAAAACCATAACAGCTGAGTAGTTTTCTGCTCTCCCCTCCTCAGCTGTATGTTTTCCAATTTAAATAGAGAAAAAAGGCTAAAACTATTCTTTACCAAGTCTGTAACAACTCAATTACTCCCTTAAACTGCATTTAAAAGTATTTTTAATGCATTTAACAAATGCTAATAAAAAAATGATGTTTCAAAACTGATTTGATTAGCTAATAAAGAGCATTTAAAGAAATTAAAAGGCAGAAAAAAGCTTCTGTTTTTCCATTTTTCAACAATCCCCCACAAATGGTAAAACATGAAGAGGAAAAAGAAAAAAAATTGGGCAAAGAAGGATTAACACTTAAGTATCAATATCATAATGATCGAATTGATACATAGTGAAGTAAGGCAACAATTTTGTCTAGGCAGTGAATTACTCTTGAACTACCATGACTTCAATTGAGACCCCCACAACACATGTATTGCCTTAAAATCTGTGATATCCGCGATAATCATAACAAGCGCTTTAATGGCCATGCGCACACCTTGGGTACTCATGAGTGCTCTAGAAAAACCGTCTAAGTCTTCCATAGAAGGCGACCCCCCTTCACACTCACGTAGGTGAATCCATCAAGTGCGTCTCAAAAGCACCACCATAATCAGCTATGGATTCATTAAGAGCACAAAAATGCTCAGCCTCATAATATAACAAGTGGTGAGTCCATCAAGTCCATCTCATAAGGACCACCCAACAATTAAGGCTATGAACTCATTAAAAGATCAATCTATCCACAATTCACTACAACATGTCATAGAGACGAGAAGTGTAGTGTCATAGATTGTTAATAGGGCTTCGTTTCACCACAAAAGGTATCCATCATAGTTTCCTCAACACAAAGGCTTAAGCCCCATCTCCCTTGATGTTTCAAGAACTAGTTTCCTTGTTAGACCTTTAGTAAGAGGATCTGCCAAGTTCCTCTCAGATCTTACAAATTCTAAAGAGATCATACCATTTTTCAACAATTCTCTAATTGAACTGTGTTTAATGCGTATGTGTCTCCTCTTTCCATTATACACACTGTTCATGGCAATTCCAATAGCTGCCTGAGAATCACAATGAAGAGAGACAGGTATAGATCGTTTTCCCCACAATGGCACATCTGTCAACAAGTTCCTCAACCATTCTGCTTCTTGTCCTGCTAAATCAAGAGCAATGAATTCTGATTCCATAGTGGAACGTGCTATACAAGTTTGCTTAGTAGACTTCCAAGATATAGCCCCTCCACCCAAAGTAAAAACATACCCACTTGTAGAACTGATTTCATCATTATCTGTAACCCAATTTGCATCACAAAATCCTTCTAACACAGCAAGAAATTTATGAAAATACAAACACCAATCCATAGTTCCCTTAAGATACTTAAGTAAACGACGAAGTGCAGTCCAATGTTCATTTCTTGGTTTATGAGTATATCTACTTAGTCTACTCACAGTATATGCTATGTCAGGTCTAGTACAATTCATGAGAAACAAAACACTACCTATGATTTTGGCATATTCAGCTTGTGAAACACTAGAACCTTTGTTTTTCTTAAGATGTATGCTAGAATCATAGGGAGTTTTCACAGGCAATTCATCATAACAATTAAATTTTTTCAGTATCTTTTCAATATAATGTGACTGACACAAGGAGAAACCATTATCAAGTCTTCTCATTTTAACACCAAGAATCACATCAGCTTCTCCTATATCTTTCATATCAAAATGAGAGGACAAAAATAATTTTGTTTCATTTACCACAGTTAAGTTTGTCCCAAAAATTAACATGTCATCAACATATAAACATATTATCACACATTCTAGTCCAATCAATTTAGAGTAAACGCAAGTATCAGAAGAATTCACAACATAACCATTACTTA
>PYAF01002335.1:641917-675166 GCA_007407185.1 Glycine tomentella | reverse complement strand
CAAGAATCACATCAGCTTCTCCTATATCTTTCATATCAAAATGAGAGGACAAAAATAATTTTGTTTCATTTACCACAGTTAAGTTTGT
This sequence comes from Glycine tomentella, assembly GCA_007407185.1. Lineage (NCBI taxonomy): Eukaryota > Viridiplantae > Streptophyta > Magnoliopsida > Fabales > Fabaceae > Glycine > Glycine tomentella. Next base: position 675,078 of record PYAF01002335.1, on the reverse strand, counting down.
CCCAAAAATTAACATGTCATCAACATATAAACATATTATCACACATTCTAGTCCAATCAATTTAGAGTAAACGCAAGTATCAGAAGAATTCACAACATAACCATTACTTACCAAGGTTTGATCAAATTTCTTATACCATTGTTTAGGAGCTTGTTTAAGGCCATACAATGATTTTCTCAGTTTACACACTTTGTTCTCTTGACCCTGAACCACAAACCCCTCGGGTTGTTCCACATAAATTTCTTCTTTCAAATCACCATTGAGAAAAGTCGTTTTTACATCCATTTGATGTACAACAAGTCCATGAATAGCAGCCAAGGCAACTAGAGAACGAATTGTGGCAATCTTAGTAACAGGAGAGAATGTATCAAAAAAGTCAATGTCTTTCTTTTGTGTATAGCCCACAACTACCAGTCTAGCCTTAAATCTGTCAATAGTTCCATCAGTCCTTAATTTCTTTCTAAAGATCCATTTACACTTAATTGTTTTACTTCCCTTAGGCAAATCAACCAAATCCCAGGTATGATTATACATGATAGAATCTAATTCACTATTAATTGCTTCTTTCCAAAAATTAGCATCAATAGAAGTTATTGCGTCAAAATAAGTTTTAGGATCTTCCTCAATCAAGAAAGTTGATACAAAAACATCGTTTATTTTATCAATATCATTGTTTTCAACCAAGAATTTAGTAACAAAATCTGGTCCAAAACTACTTTCTATTCTTTGTCTTTTACTCCTTCTAGGTTCATTAACATGTGCATTTAGAGTAGAGGAAGAAGCAAGCAAAGATAAAGTAACTGAAGTAGTATTAGAAGAACCAACCACCTCATTAACATATTTCTTTAATGGAAATTCTTGTTCAAAAAATTCTGCATTTCTAGATTCACAAATAGAATTATCATTCAAACACAAGAATTTATAGGCAGCACTATTTTGAGCATATCCAATAAATGCACAATCAAAAGTTTTTGTTCCTATGTTTGTCCTCTTGTAATCTGGTAGACCCACCTTAGCTAGACACCCCCACACTTTCAAAATTAACAAGTTAGGTCTAAAACCCTTCCATAATTCATAAGGAGTCTTATCTAGCCGTTTATGAGGAACTCTATTTAGTATATAACAAGCAGACAAAACAGCTTCCCCCCACTATTTATTAACAAATGCTAATAGAAAAAGGATGTTTCAAAACTGATTTGATTAGCTAATAAAGAGCATTTAAAGAAATTAAAAGGCAGAAAAAAGCTTCTGTTTTTTCATTTTTCAACATAACATAAACGCAGCACTCAAAACATATGAAATTACCGATAATGTATCATGCTTCTTTTTTACTATATCGTATTATGCTTTGATTAAACATAGTTAAGAATATAATTTAAGAGATAAATACTAATCTACATTTTTATCCTCTTTTGTGTGGCGGGATGCTGGTCCTCATTAAGCCTCGAAATGCCTCAAACTTTGATGCGAGAACACACATGATGGTTCATTATAATACACAATTACGATGACATTCTTCCAACACTTAATAATCAAACTATACTACGGGGTTTGGTAAAAATAAGACCCTACTAGTTGAGAATGACATACCCTGCATGCACATTTGCAAGCTAACAAGTAACAACTCCCCCCTGGAATGATTTTAAAAACAAGATAATTAAGCATTCCTAATTTCCTAGAGGGAACCATCATACAACAATTTGTGTCCAAGTGACTATACTATCACCTTGTCCTATTATGGACCTGTGTTGCCAGCTGCCGTTACATTCATCTCTCGGTCAAGAAATTCGATGAGAAATTGGAATGAAATATGCACTGCAGACCCTAGGGATAGAATTCAGATCATGAAGAACTATTGTTTCAAAGCTTCCCCACTAGCTTGACTCAAGATCACCTTTCTAGCAATTTGTGGTTTAGGTTTCCATCTTTATAATCACCTTACGTGTATGGTTTAAGATTTGCATTTGCATGTGTGTATATGATAGAATATTTCTAACAAATTCTCCGCGACAAATTAACATGATGACTTGATTATAAATTTAAAATTAATATAAGAATTCAATTTAAAAAAATAAAATATAGAGACCTAATGAAAAATTTTGTAATATATGGAGACCTATCAACTAATTTAATCTACTTAATAAAATTTTCTATCTTTCATTTTTGACAAACTTCTATTGAAAATATATTTCGATAAATCTCTGAAAATATATTTTGACAAACCTATATCGAAAAATATTTCAATAAGATTAATGTAAAAATGGTTCCCATACTATTTTTGACAAGATTCTTTCCAAAAGCTAATTTTTTCTATTAAAATTGACTTTATCCAAAAATAACACTTCTACACTTAAAACATTTTACTTAACTGAGATAATAGAGGGTCATCTAGCAAACGAGAAAAATAGTATTAGAGAACTTTGCAACACTTGCTTTTGAAAATAGGTTTTTGAATATGTTTAAATTTCAACAGTTCCATAAACTAATTTTAGAAGTGTTAAAATTGTAACATTTTTTGGAAATTAGTTTTTGAAATGTATTAAATACATATTGAAAATTGATTTATGATATATTTACCCATCCGACAAAAAAATAAGTGTGTTATTTTTGTTGACACATTAGAAATGTTAGACTTAGAGTTTAATTCTTATTATTATTTAAAAATGTTAGTATAGTCTAAAAGAAAAATATACTCCGTCTTTTCCTTTTTAATTGTCATATCTTTGAAGAATTTTTGTTCTTATTTATATGTCATTTACAAAATTCAAGATCATATTAATTACATTTTTATTTTTTTAATCATCATGACATTGATGTGGAGTATCTATAATTTTATTGATGACTAATTTTCATCTGGGGAACTTGATTGGCCATCTTTAATGGGATCTCCCCTCTCAATTATATTTTTTTATCCACAAGACTCAAATTTGAAACCTTAATTAAGAAAATTGAATTCATAACCAAAGTAACAATTTATTAATATTAATTAAAATTACACTCTTATCCTTTATAAATGTACTTATTTTCTTATTTTTAATTAAAATTTATACATATATTTATTGTAGAGTAAAAAGAGAAAATAATAAAATAAAAAATTTAACAACTATTTTATTATAATAATAAAAATATTACAAAACAACTTTAAATAATAGATAAAAATGAAGGTATTAGATAATATATATATATATATATATAAAATGTTACAATATGTCAGTATATTAATAAAGGACAAAAATAACAAATGTCAATATAATATTTGATAATATCCATCTCGAGTTAATTATCAAATATATTTTCTTTTTCTAAACAAAAACACTCACATATGGCTTTCATTGACCAAAACTAGCTCACTACTCTCTTGTGAATAACACCCCCTCTAGAGGGGCATGCTCTCTTCCCATCCACCTTATTTCATTTAATTTCCCCCCCTTCTACTTCCAAGTCCCATTCCTTCCACAAATCTCACTGCTTCTTCTCCTTCTTCAACCCAGTCATCTCAACCCTTCACTTCCCACCATTTCCTAACTAACCTTATTTCCAATACTTCAAGACACCACCACCCATCCTCCCTGCAAATTCCCCCACTTCCACCACCCACCCAGGATTCCTTTCCTTTCATTTTCAATATTCTCTTTCATATATTAATTTTCCAAACGTTCCCTTCTTCAATTTCAGTCACCCAAACACTCAATCCTAAATGGACCCCAAACAATGCCGCCTGCCGAAACCCTAATTTCCCCTACCAACATCCCATGACCAATGGCGGAGCAAGAGCCGCGCCCGACGACTTCGGCCGCGCCGCCGCCCGCCTCGCGGTCGCGCAGCTCTGCGACGCCGCAGGGTTCCACGGCGCCACCGTCTCCGCGCTTGACGCCTTCGCCGACGTCGCCGTCCGCTACCTCCTCGACCTGGGTCGAACCGCCGAGTCCCACGCCAACCACGCCGGCCGGTCGCAGTGCACTGTCTTCGACGCAATTCGCGGCATGGTGGACCTGGAAGCGCCGCGGGCCTTCTCCGGCGGCGGCATTAGTGAGATTATAAACTTCGTCGAATCCGCCGACGAAATTCCGTTTGCCCAACCGATTCCTAACTTTCCGGTTGTTCAGGAACGACGTCGCATCATCCCGAGTTTTGATCAGATGGGTGAGGCTCCACCGGCGAAGCATATACCCGCGTGGCTACCGGCTTTGCCCGATCCTCACACGTATATTCACACAGCCGTGTGGGATGAAAGAGTCTCTGATCCTCGCGAGGATAAGATTGAACAAGCGAGGCAGCGTAGGAAGGCTGAGAGGTCGTTGTTGAGTTTGCAGAAACGGTTGTTGCTGCGAAATGGGTCGGTGGAAGCAAAAGCAACAACATCATCTTCACCGAATAGTGCGGCTTTGGATCCTCAAGTGGTTGGTGAGGATGATAAGGATGTTGAGAAGGTTGTTAAGGTTTCGATTTTGGATGAGGCTGGTGGTGGTGGTGATGGAAAGCGTGTTTCGGTGTTGGAGGCGTTTGGTCCTGCAATTGAGATGCTTGGGAGTGGAGGGTTGTATGATGAGGATGATGGGTTGGAAGAGAAAGAAAAAAGTGAGCTTCCTGTGGTGAGGCCTACTGTGCATTTTAAGTTCAGGACTGGGAAGAAACTCATTGGGGAGTCTTTGGATATGAGAATTAGGAAGAAAGATGTGTCACGAACGGCAGTGTTGGCTGGTAGAGAAGATGAGAAGGATGATAAGAAAAGGAGGGCTGAGTATATTCTCAAACAGTCCATGGAGAACCCTCAAGAACTCACTCTGTTGTAGATTGATTAATTTATTTATTGCAAGGTTTTTAAATACGGTCTGCAATTGCAAATTTCGGCCACAATGTTAATGTTTTTGAGGTGTCTGCGCCTCACTGGTCACATTTGTCCGCAATTTCTTGCAATGTCGAGAAATGTGATGAAACTGCACCGCAATTTCAAACCTTGATTTATTGACTTGGATATGATTGGTTTGCATTGAGTTGAGGGGGTGGTCGGACTTTAAGGGATTTCTCATCTTCTGGTGAGGACTTTGTGACTTACCTGTAGAATCATTCTTAACATGGTTTTAGAGAAGTTGAATTCGTTTCTTTTCTTGCTAGTGTAGCTCTAATTTGTGTACGGATTTTTTAACATAAAGCTCTTCTGTCCGCAGCTCATTGTAATTTAGAATCCAAATTCAATTGAATCAATATACTGAATTTCCTGTGCTGTGATCTTCATTATGCTGCAATAATGACTTTTTTTTGTGGCACCAGTAGGTTGTGATAACCATTGTCTTTATAGAATAGGCTGTTCCTCTTTGATTTGTGTGATTATATCGTTGTTAATGCATTTTTTGCCAAGGAATACAAACAAGTGTCTATTTTTATCTCCAAATTTGAATTTTAAATTGCTAGATTGAAATTAAGAAATTTAATGGGAATTTCGTTATGGTGTGGCTACTTCAAATCTTCAATTCTTACTTCTTTACTAGAGAAAAATATGGTTGCAATATTAGTATTGCAGTAGATGTGTTTGGGAAAGGTATACTGAATGTGTGCCTGATATTCCAATTAATTGTTTCTTCCTGTTCGTGGATCAGTCTTTGTTTTATTTTGTAAACATGAGATAAGCTTAGTGCGTGTTTGAAAATGTGGTGGAGCATGTTAAAAAAATCATGGTAACCTTAAAGCTACACTTTGATGTGGTGAAAAATCATGGTGAGACACCATGGTTTTGGGTTCTCGCTGCCAATTCAAATACACTGTTAGTAAGTTTTCCTTTGCATCATTTGGATGATTTCAGCTCTTCATGCATTGCCCAGATTCTACATCTTCTAGTGATAATAATGACTACTTTTTCTCCCATCATCTGTGCTGATAACCTGCACTGTTTTCATTTCTGCTGGTAGTTGCATCAGGATAAGTTGGCACTGTCATCTTTGTGTGCCTATGGCTCCATGCTATGAAAGTAAATTACAGGCAAGGGCCACAATATCTAAATCATGTGTATCTTATAGGATGTTTGCTTTAGATTTTGTTTTATAACCTCCTGCAAGCAAGGTACTTGTTTAATAAGGCTCTACTCCACTTCTTTGATGCAACTTTTTCACACAATTCATATTTCATAGTACTGAATTGTTTGTAACTGATGCTTGTTTTACTTTATTGATTTTATACCATGTTGCTTATTGATTGAGGCACTAATGCATTTGCCGCATAGGTCTTCTGTAGCACAATGATTGCTTTTGGTAATATCTTCATGCCAAAAACAATTAGTCATATGAGCTTTGTTAGTAATGTTATGTATCAGTCCTTGCTAATAAAAGCATTCTCTTGTTTTTCTTTCCCCCTTTCCGCATATAACTTGTAGCAGACCACTCATCAAAAGGGTCTATGTCAGGGGAGATAAGCAAAGGGTAAAGGGGGAAACTGATACAGATGTGACTAATGACTGAATAACTGATTGTACAGGGGTGGATAACTACCTAAACGAATTAGTATAAATAAGAGGAGAGTAGTACACAGGGAGATCTAGAGCTGTACCTGAGGAGAGTGTGAGGTACTCTCCAATATACCTTAGAAGTGCAATTCTCTTGCTCTAGTCGCATTAGCTAGGGTATAGGAATACAGCTTTTCTCAATTCTTTTTTTATGAATTCTTGCCCTAACCCCAGTTGAACTAACAGCCAGTATCAGAGCTATACTTCATTGTGGTGCCTGTCTGTTTGAAATAGTGTAGACTTTCTGTTATAAACCTCTTTATTTCTTGCATCATACCCTTCCAATGGAAAACTGCTGCAACTCATTTGAATGTGCAAAGCAATCCCACATGACCTCCCATGGCAATGTGTGGAATTCTTGTAGGATTAAAGGTATCCTAGAAGAATTTCTAGGAAACACTAGCTTGTCATGATAGAATAGTCTTCCTCCCTTTACTTTTAATGAAACGACTTTTAAGGTAGTTATTGTATAAATTAACAAGTTTATTGTAAATAACAGTTTGTGATTAGATAATAGTGTAAAATTTATCTACTTTATTTTGTATTGCCCAAAGATGAGTGGTGAAGCAGAAAAATTGGAGCCTGTAATGGTTGAACCAGCTAGATAACCCTCCCTGAAGGAATGAACGTCAAACACGAGAAACCTTTTTTTTTTTTTTGGTAAGAACACGAGAGCCGTAACAGTTTGTTTGGAGGCTCTGACGTTTTAAGTGAAAACTATTTTAAAGTATGATGTACCATTGGATGACTAGCGGTTGTAAAATTGAAGTGATGCACCATTTTGGGTGCTGCATATAATGTCCTTAGTACACAATTTGAGAAATTGTTATAAGGAAATCTTTGTAGAAAGTTTTTTCAAAATTATAAGAAATGCCAACAATGTATTTTGTATAAAAGAATGGTAAAATGTAAATTATATATCTTTTCCTTTACAACTTAGTGGCAATCTAAGTGTCAGTCCCAAAGCATTATATGCGTCAACGATGTGGTTAATTTAAACTCGCTTCCATTGCAATAACAGCTTTCCAAACCATTATCAAATTGAAGCGATGCACCATTCTGGATGCTGCACAGACATCTCAGTAAAAAGATAATGAACGTGTTTGCATAAATGTTCAATTAAACGCAATCAGTGTTCATCCAAAAGCTTCCCCTCCCTTGCTTCTGCATTTTTGCCCCGGAATGCATGAAATGTCCGTTAAACGTCCGTTATCCAAACACACTGAAGGTTTTGCCACATGAATGGAGACGTATTGAAAACAATTATTTGCAACCTAACCAAGCTCAAGCAATTTTGCAACTGAATAGACGAGATCATTTGCCTTTATTTTACACATTACCATTCTATAGTCCTATAGTTAAAAAAGATGGCCAAATTAAAGGCTATCTCATCATAAATATTAAGAGTCTCTAGCAGTAACATACTGTCAAAATTAAGAAGACGCGTAGGTGCCCAGTACAGAAATGTAAGGTATGAAGCTACAGAAGAAATCTGCAAAAACTCATACATCAACCAGCACTGATATCAAAATCAAATGCACAAATAGATTATTCATTTTTTGAGGAAAGATTTTTCTTCCTCGTATAAGAAATGAAGTTACTTGGTCTGATTATATAAAAGTTCTCAATGCTTCAGCTTCACATCCATTTCCACAGGAAAGACTTTGTATCGATGGTTGAAGGTCATGAAGTCCAGATTGGAAGGTAAAGTAACAATCCTGCATCCAAGGTAACAAACCAGGTGATTACTACTTCCATAACAAGTCATATCACCAGTAGAATCAGACTAAGTTACTCAATTACGAAGTTTCTATACCTCAAGTATGAACCAAGTGCAACCAAGAAAATCAATTACAAAGGTTTTGGAATGAGAAAATTACTTTGACAATGAACAAATATATATTAATAACATTTTGACACCTTTTGCAAACTACTCTTAACATTCTTTCCAATTCAATGTTTTATCATCAAACGTCACTTACGCCACTCCTTTTTTATCTCATATGGAGGTAACAACAAATGATCCAATAATAACAAATATGTGTAAAATGGTGGTAAAATGTTACTTGGTATTTTATTAGGCAGCTTGCTTTTATACAAAAACAATAGTATATTCTGCATCATGCCATATTTTATTGGAGGCAACTAACAGTTATATGGCTGACTAAGCAGAAAACTGTTTAGTAAATTGTTGTATCAATGAAATAAGTCAATATTATATCAACGAAATAAATCATATAAGTATGTGGATGCGGAGATTAATGGTTGAACCATTGAGCTTGAGCTTTCTGGTAATATTCATGTCGTGCTGAGGAACAGTCAAATTTTCCTTTTATTTTTAATTATTTTATAGACAATAGCAAATTGAGCATATTTGTCAAATCCAGTTACCTAGCATCTAATCTACAGGATTATGAATGAAGAGTCAAACATAAGTAGCTTAATGGTCCTACTCCTATGGCAAATTAATGGACCCTTGCCTATGCATACTGAAAGGGGAATCAATTCCCCTTGTTTGGGTGTTGAAGTTAGCAAAGGAGGGAAATTGAGAAGCTGAAAACAAAGCACATTTTATTTTTGGTTGGAGGAAAACAATTAAAATCCCTTCTCCACTGCTGATATCAAGATATAGGTTACAGGTTGGAGATCGTACAAGAATAAAGAAGAAAACATAAAAGGAAATGTACAGATACGCTGCAAGTGCGGAACACTTTCCACTCCCTTCCCCTATATAAAAATCTTCCAAACAAGCATACTTTTCCCTCCACTTTTCTTACCCCTCCTTATCTCCCATTCATACATATTAGTTAGTCCAATTAATCCATTGCTACTTGAATAAACAATAGAAATAATCTAGTTTCTAGGTCAAATGTGAGTACAAACGCAAGCTTTTCCCCTAGCAAGGAGTTTCCGCCTTCAAAACAAAAGGAATAACAATTTGAAACCTAAATTGCCTCATAAAAGTGTGTAACACAACCAATATATCACCATAACTGAAATGCCACAACCTGTAACTGCCTAATCCGGAATTAATATAAGAACAACTGCCTAACAAAGAATTATAATTTTGTAATTCTAAACTTGGCCAATCAAAATAGAATTAATTAATCCTCATGGCAATAAATTATTCCTCTAGTTTGAGAGGAAAGAGGAAGAATTAAATAAGTATAGAAATGAAAGAAAACCATAAAGTAATCCCATCTACTGAACATGAGATTTTACATGATCATTTAACACAAACAGAATGAATATTTACTAGTTTACTCTTGCCTAAAAGTATTTGTCTATCTCATCAGTTTCCAAATTCCTAACAAGCAAGGTGGTTAAAGATGATTTTGAATATTTACCTAGTGGGATAAGCTTTGTTGTTCTCGTTGTTGTTTGCTTCTACCTTCCCACCAAGGATGGATAGGTGGACGTAAATCTTTTGCCAAACCTTTTAAACTTCAACACCAACTCTATTTCCACTTCAATTTAGCTTCACTCCTTGCTATCAAGTATGTGTTAAATACCTCAGTGGGGTTTGAATCAGTAAGCAAAAGAAATAGTAGTTAGTAACTGGTATGATTAGACACCTTAGTTGGGGGTTGGAAGAACCCAGGTATCTCCTGGAGGAGTCTGTATCCACATTTCCCCATCTCTGTCCTTGTATCTCTTCAATTCAGGTCAAGAGACAGAAGTTTCTGTCAATACAATTCCCATTTCTTATATTCTAAACCACTACGATCAGTATGCTCTAACACTAAATGAAGGACCAATAAATACACCAGAACTGATTGAAGGTAGACCAAGCTTTAAAGGAAAAGACAAGGACATAGTAAGAGCAACTAATATAAGGCATCCTATAATATATTTTGAGCACTATCGCAGAAATAACTCTTTTGAGTTCTCAGTCCCACAATGAACTTTTCATTCTAAGCTCACGTTTCACCACTCATCCAAATAATAAATCCACCACCTCAAACATAAACTCTCTTCCAAGATTTTCTATAATTAAACCTCCTCAAAAGTCATTCTCCACCCAATATCCAAACAAGACTAACAAGCGCATCTAGTTTATGACTATGCCAAGACTAACTCAGTGTGAGGCAACTAAACCATAACCTTTCTTGGAACAAGAAGCTATTTGAGAACTAGTTTGCCAAGTTCACATTAACCTCCCTTTCTAACCATCTTGATTTCCAAACCTTCTCTATTTCCATTCTTCTACTATTTCAGGCTTTCAGTCCTCGTACCCATGCAACATAACTTGATCAAGGTACACCAAACATAAAACAGGCAACATAATCACATAGCAAAAACAACTTATGTCAGCTATAATAACATTGCACCTAAACCACTATGTTCATTCCCAAAGTCAAAGGAAGGATATCATCTTTCATTGGATCAAGTTGCTAGTTCTCAAAATTTAGAACAACTACTAGCTAATAACACTTGGAGTAAAAAAAAAAAACTAAAAAAAACTACGCACCCCATTACCCAGAGACTCCTTGTTATGCGAAGGTAAAGAGGAGGGATATTGTACACAGCCTTACCCTTGCATATGCAAAGAGACTGTTTCCGGATTTGAACTCATGACTAACAAGTCACCAAGACACAACTTTATCTATGTCAGGACTTAAATTCAAATCAAATCAACCACAAGCTCAAATTCACATTCACTAGAATCAAACCTTAAAAAACAAAACAAGGAATGTTTACCTGTTCTCTTCAGAGTGAGGGTGGATGGACAAAAATTTCCCTGGCACGGTTAGTGCAGCCCACATGCAAAGAACTAACCCCAGAGTCACCTCAATCACCACCTGCAATTCCCAAAATCTAAGATTAACAAAATTCCAATAAATCACAAATAAACCTCACCTACCCAAAATCAACACCCACATTCAAAGGAGGCCCTGAAAACTCTTCCTCCGTAATCTTCAACAAACCCCTGTCTGCAACCAAACCAATCCCGAATTTCAGTTCAGATCCGCGTGCATCAAACAAACCCCTGAAGCTTTTTTTCTCTCAACAAAGTTCAAATACATAAAAATAAGATAAAAATAAATAAAATTAATGTGAACTACAGAGAGGGATGCGTACATTGGATGGTGGAATATGCGGCATGAAATAGAACGAGAAGCCCGAGGAATCCGACAACAAAACCTAAACCCATTGTTTTTTGTGTGCGATCTACGTTGGTGACGGTTGACGTAGACGAGACAACTACAGAAAATCAGAAAATTCGAGGAGGATGAGTGACACCACAATGTTCCAACTGCAATTGCAAAATTATTAGCTTTAACATTTTACTCCTAAAAATCTTCTGTTTTCACTTTTCTAGTCAATTGGACTACTCTATCTCTCATCATATGCTAATATTTTTTTTCTCTCTCTTAATTACACGTTTCATCCTTTATGTTTTAGTTTATTCTTTCAAATTATCTATTTAGTCTTTTATTTTTAAATTCATTTTAATTCTTTATATTTAAAAAAAAAATCAAAATAATCCTTCTGACTATCTTGAATTAACACCATTAATGACTAAAATTCGTCATAAAATATATCATTTTTTTTTTCTTCTTCCTCCCTCCATCAAACCCCGCCACACGTCTCCACCAATGCGCTCTTCAATGTTGCTATCACTATGTTCATCATCTTCCTCTGATTCAACGTGTTCCCTGCCATCACGTTGTCCAACAGTATCATCACAAACACCAACACTCTTTCCTTCTCCCCCTCATTTCTCCTTCCCTCCGACGACTTGCATGGACTAAGCGACAGCGATAGCCCCTCACACAACACGTCGTCCTCATCACCATTTCAGACTCGCCGGCTGTGACTTCCACACCGCGGCGGCACTCACTGCCGCGATCGATTCTCTGCCGAACGAATCTGGTATCGTCGCTCTGAACAGAGTCCCGATCTGGTGAGTGTCAAGAGAAAACATCAGAGGGGACAGATCTTGAGAGATTGGCCACTCAACAAGAGTATCTAGATAAGTTCTATAGAAATGACTATCTAGATATGTTTGTATAATTCAAACATATTACATGATTACATGTGAGTATTATTTCAATATTTGGGAAACATCTCAAACATTTTAGAATGTATTAAATTCTTAAAATACTAGTAAGTACTCATATGATTGCACGAAACAGGTTTATTTTGACACATATTTCAAAATTACTTGTTATATATTTTTTTCATTCCAAGATAATTTCAAGATAAGTGTCGCATTTACAAAAAAATATTTGTTACAAAATAAGTGTCATTTAAATTTTCAATATGTAATATTAATTATTTTTTTCCACTAATATCATTAATAAATGTCACTTTAATTTTTAATGTAATATTAAAGTTAAGGTTAATTTTATAAAATTATCATTCTTTTTAATCTATTTAATAATTTTTCTTACTATTTGTAAAACAACCTAGGATAACACTTAGATTATGTTAGAGAGATATTAAGTTGAAATATATTAAATTCATTAATGCATGATTGTCATCTAATTAACAAATGTTAAATTTATTGAATTTTATAATCATTAATTTAAAAAATATTAGTTATGATTTAAATATTTTTGATAAGTTATATTTATTAAAAGATTTGATGTGTAATTGTAATTTATTTAAATGTCTTTGGTAAGAATATTATTAAAAATGATTAAGATAAATGTCATTATAATTTTTTTAACTTTCATTTTAATTTTGACTTGATGCATTTATTTTTTAATCTAAGTTTATGTAAATAGCAAGAAATAAAAAGAAAAAAAGAATTGTAATAAAAAATGTTATGTTTTTTTAATAGGCAAAAAAATATGTTTAAACATGCATATATATATATATATATATATATATATATATATGTGTGTGTGTGTGTACACGCGTGGACGCATGCTTACATGTGTGTGCATGCATATATGCATACTTGCATTCTTGTACATAAATATGTGTTTAAACACATATATTTATACCTAGAGTGTAAGATGTCAATTTGACTCGTTTGTTTTATTCCTTCTAGTAATATTATTTTTTATTTAAAGTCTTTATAATAGTTTGTTTAATTTTGTATTAATGTCTTTGAAAAATATTTAATAAAGACTAATAACATACTCTTTCAACTTCAAATATCTTTTTTCATTATTTTTCCACTTTATTCTATTCCATGGCTAACCAACATAAATCCTCTTAGTAGTAAGCTTCCATTTCTTTCTTAGATCTTAATTTCATCAATTTTCTCATCACTAAATCTAAATTCAATTTTCTTGTATCTTTAAGCAAGGGAATAAAGAAGAACTTTAGCACAACGATCTTGGACCACAATAAGGCATCAAAACTAACTCATCATTAGCAAGGTTATAAACGACAACAACTCTGTCAACGTATCTCACACTCACAACATGGATAATCTCTAATTCAACCATTTTCCTCTAAGGTAAACATGATAGTTGAGTTGTACAGTGAAAAGCAACAAAGTTTGGGATGTTTAATAATTTATATTGTGTTTAGGTAAAAAAATTAGAGATACGATTTGTAGAAATAAATTACGGAAAAGGAATGACTAACAATGGTCATTGATTTTCGATTTGATTTCAAGATATTAAGGTCCATACTATAGATTGCAATGGAGAACAAATTTTATGAGTACTTGGAAAAATCACCTATGACAGGTAGGCTAATTAATTATCAGCTTAATGGGTAAAGGTACAAGTACAGGTAATCACTCAAAAAAATTGATGGAGAGAATGTGAGTATGAACACCTTAATTTTCATTCAGCCCCACACCTACAATTATATGTACATGTGTGCATGCGTTCATGTGTGCACATGCATATATGTGCATGTACTTGCGTTCTTGTACATAAATGTGTGTTTAAACACACATACATTTATACATAGGTAACTTGACCATTATATATGTATTTAAATACATACATTTATACTTGGAGCGCAATACGGCATTGAACTGACTCATTGTCAACAAGGCCATATGTAACACCCCAAAATTTTGGAATTACAGTCAATTGATGGTCTATATTCGAATTATTTGGGTAAAATGTTAATTAAGAGACAGCATAAAAAGATTTGGGAGGAAATGATGAAAATACCCCTAGATATTTCAAAAATGACCAAATTATCCCTAGGCATTCTAGCCAGATATTTTAAGGAGGAAATTTTACAAATACCCTTGGATGTTTTAGAAATGACCAAGAATACCCTTAGGGTGACAATTACAGAGATACCTTGAACATTTTTAGAAATGACGATTATACTCCTAGGGTGAGTGGTGAAATTACCAAAATACCCTTTAGGTAAAAAATGATCAGATGACTTTAGAAATTTGTGGGAACCTGACTATTGGATAAAATACTTTTAGATAACAAATTAATAACTTAATAGGTGACAAGAAACCATAAAATAAAATTTCTATGAATTTTGGAAGATAAGGTGAAAAGAGTTCAATACAGACTACTTCAGGCATCAGAAAACCACAGGAAAATAATAGATACAATCTATAGAATTTTCTCTTAATTAAGGGATGAATAAACTTTTTTAGTGAGCTAGTCTAGTAGTTTTACTAATTAAAAAGCGAAATAGGACCAATAAGAAATTAGAATTTAGCTATTACATGTAATAAAGGAAAATTGGTTGATTTGGACTTCTAAATTAAGCCTTGACCGTATGATACAAGATCAATGGAGAAAAGCTTTAACAAAATTCAAGAATAGTCACATGGAGGATTAAGAAGCTTGGAAAATAGCCATTGGTCCAATTGTAAAGTAAGGTAATAATAAATTAAGAAGATTTTTTTAAGTAAACTTCCTCTTGACTCCTTTGGACACGTAGACAGTTCTAGGCATTATTTCAAAAATCCCAACGGTCAAATGTTAGATATATGGGATAGGAGTATACCTTTCAAACTTTAAGAAAATCCAACGGTTAAAAAATCAAGAAGCATTATTTTACAGAAATGGGTTTTTCAAGAATAAAGAAAAACACAAAAACGTAAAAGGAAGGAAAATTGGTAAAACTTTCCCTAGAAGTCTAGCAATCCATGTGAGAATGAAGAGGAGTGGAGAATGATGTAGAAAAATCAAGAATTTGGCCACTTGGAAGGTGAGGAATGGCTAGCCAATAAGAAGAAACCAAGTAGAAAGTTAGCCATAATGACCTAGAGATATTTGGAACCAAAAATCAAGCATTAACGACCTTATAAAACGGAAGTAGGAACCGGAAATTGGGCTGCCCAAAGGGAAGCCAACCGTGCAAAAAACCACTCCAAAGCCTTTCCATTTCATTTCTTTTTAATTCTACCTTTTACCTAAACCAAAACAAAGGCCTACACCCTTGGAAACCTCACGTGAAGCACTAGCAATCCTAGGAGCAAGGATCATTTCATTTTGAAGGAGGAAAGCTGTCCAAAAGCTTAAAGAAAGCTAGGTATGGGAAGTTTATGATAAATATGGTTTAAGTATGCTAGGATTATTCAAATTGCTTTAGAATTAAGCTTTGTTTATTAGGTGTATGATTAATTGCCTCAAAGAACTAAAGTTGGTTTAATTAATTAATTAATTAATTGAAGAAATAATTTGAATTTAGTTTAATAAAAGATTGGTAGTATGAATGATTAAAATTTAGCTTAGTAGGTAATTGTTTAATTGACTTGAATATCTAAGGAAGTAATGAATTTGAATGATAATTAACGGAATATTTTCACTAAAGTTTATGTATTGTTTATTGTGCTATAAATTTTTGAATTTATTTATTAAATGTTATATAAAAAGTATGATGGAATTATGATTAGTATGTTGAACTATTTGAGTTGTGATGAATTATGATTTATTCTGAGAAATCTATGAAGGGGACTGTGGCTAGATAATTGGGATTCTGTGTAAGAAGTTTATATATTGCCCTATATATATTAAACTCTGTATTAGATTCCTGTTGACGTGTTATTTTATATTTTGCCTGGCGGGGGCATAAGTCCGTGTTATTTTCTATTTGGCCTGGCGGGGGCATAAGTCCGTGTTATTTTATATTTTGCCTGACGGGGGCTAAAGACCGTGTTAAGATAAGCAGATAAGCATGCAACCTATTTTGATGGTGTTATGAGGACTTTCTGTATATGTTGTGATGACTTTCTGTATAAATATACTGTGATGACTTTCTGTATATATTTTGTGACTTAAATTATATTTATCATAGAGTTACCCTATTTTTGTGTCTGTGGTTGACACCTGTGATGACCCTAATTTATTTGGGGGAGCAGATGAACAGTTGTAACTGGGCATGGATGTTAGATTGAAGATATGCATGGATGTTGAGTTGAAGATGTGATAAAGATGTTGTGATGATCACTATTTTGTGACTGATAATATGTATTTTGGACTATTTGTATACTAATGGGCATGTACTATGGACTGTAATATGGACTGTATTATATGGGAACTTAAATACGTTGGATAGTTATTAACTCGTTCATCTTAGTCACTATTTTTTTAAAAATTTTAAATGAGTTAATTTAAGGTTATGGTAATTGATTTTCGAAAATTAATTGGGTAAAAACAAGAAGAAAAAATTTTCATTCGTAAACTAAATAAGTAATAGGTTAAATATGTAAATAAAAGGAAGTCGTTACACCATAAATGACGACAACTCTATCATCGCGCTGCACCACGACACTATGGAGAAGCTCCAATCTTCCATAGTGCCACTATTTTGCTCAAGGTAAATGATTAAACACAATAAACATAATTTGGATTGAGGTGTTTGGCAACCATTTGTGTTTTTTGGTCCTTTGTGTGGAAAGAAAATGAATGATGCAATTTGTATTACGCTTGCTTATGAGACATGTGAGGATCCCAAGATATATATTTAAATCAAAACATATTTAAATCTATATATTTAGGTTTGTGCCATTTATAACAACATTATGAGGTTGGTTTAGTGGAAGTTGTGCATATTCTTAATTCTTAATGAAAGGTCCGTATACTTAATTTTTGGACCAATAACCAAAAGACATTATCAAATAAAAAAATTGTACTTTTAATAATATAATACACTTAACATATCATGCTCTTTAAATCCCTATTATGAAAACTTACTTATCACTATTGTTATTATTGTCATCACCATAATTACACTATTGTTACTGTCACCATCATTGCTACCAATGTTATCAAACTCGAATCGGTTATCGACTCGATTGGAATATTGGATTAGGGATCAACCCATTGAGTCATCAGTTGACCTGCATGACTCAGTCTATATTAAAAAAATCTAAATAATTTCATAACATGTAACTTTGTACACTTAAGATTTAAAGTTTAATAAAATTCAACATATTTAGAAGTATATATAATTATGATTTTGTTTAAAATTTTGAACATGCAACATAGTTTTTCAAAATTCAGTAAACAACCTTAAGCTAAAATTTAAAATATATATCATTGTGGTACAATGACTAACATAATCTAATACACACAAATTAGTTAAGGAAAAATATAAAATGACAACAACTTTATCATCTCAAATCTTAAGACGTGGTTATGATTGGTAAAACAAATAAGCTAATCTATAAACAACACAAGTGTAAAATATAAATTAAAATTTCTAATGTGAGTGATGTTGTTCAACTGTAAAAAAAAAAAAACTAAAAAATGCTTGACACTTCAAGCCAATTGGGTCATCAAGTCATCAGGTCCCGCCGAGTCACATTGGGTCGCATGTGCAACCGATCAAACAAGTGGCTTGGATCGGTTGGGTGCCCAATCCCAGACCAGTTGGTTGACCCAGCAGATTTGAGTTAAGTCCAATAACTATGGTTGTTACTATTGTTGTTATCACCATTATAGTCGCTATCACTGCTACTACTACTATTGTTTCTGCCACAACCATTATTACCATTACCACCACCAACAACACTACTATTTTGATTATTGTTGTCACCACCACCATTGTCACTATTGTCACCTTCATTACCACCACATTTGCTTAATTGGGGTGAAGGATGTAAGAAAGGCAATGAATGATCGATCTTGAAGGAAGACAAGAGAGAAAAGAGGGATAAGAAAAAGAGTTCGAATGTGCAAGAGGTGTAGAGATTGAAATACAAATAAATTAATATTAAAACATTTATGTAATTAATAATTTAAATATTTTTTCGTCCTACAAATATATTATTGTTTGGCTTTAGTCCTTATAATTTGTTTTAATTTTCATCTTTGTAAATTAATGATGATGTGACATCTCATGCTAATGTAACCTGATGACATCATTAGTTCATTTGTCACATCTTTTTTTGTAATAGAAACTAACGATAAGTATTAAAAACAAAATAAATATAATTTGCATAGACTAAAGTGATTTTCTTTTGCAAGAACAAAAAATAAAAATACTAAAT
This sequence comes from Glycine tomentella, assembly GCA_007407185.1. NCBI lineage: Eukaryota > Viridiplantae > Streptophyta > Magnoliopsida > Fabales > Fabaceae > Glycine > Glycine tomentella. The sequence continues at coordinate 656,197 of PYAF01002335.1, read as the reverse complement.
TGTAAGGATTAAAATTATATTTAAACCTTAAAAATTATAGTAATAATGATAGTTATTTTTGTAACAACCTAATATATTTCTAGAAAATTTTTATTACTGTTTATTTTAAGAAACATATATTAGTAAAAATTAATTTGAATACGTATAAGTTTTGTAAGTGGAAACCTCCTTCATTAGACAAAACTGATTACTTGTTGCATTACATCATGTTTTACAAGTACAAGATCTTTCATACATCACCCTAGTCACTAGTTATCATACATAAGTTAAAGATTATACATAAACTCGGATAACAGGGTGCATGGTAATAATATAGTGATTTCTTATATGTATGCGTGAAATTTCAAGGTGCACATGGTCTCTACATATCATACTATATATAGGTACATCTCGTTCTGGACGTCTAGCTGCGATCGTCTTACGCAAACAATGCATGATTATTCTATGTTTTTGCACCTGGTCTCTACATCTCGTACTGGATATAGTATCAGATCTTGTTTTGCAAATCTCATACTGGACTTGGAAACATGAACCAATATATATCATTACATCAAACCATCATTTTCATCAATAATACAATTCATGAGCATATTCAAACAACCTCATGGAAAAATTTCCATCACAAACATCATAGTACCAAAAGTATGGTTAGACTACCATACCTGATTCAATCAAAATCTCACCAACTTGCGCATGGCAACAAAAATATCCTCAAGCTACAAATAATATGTTAGTAATCTAACTAGTAATCCTTAATACACCATCCAATAATTTTCTAATTCCTTTAGACATTCTCAATAAAAGATTAGAACTTAGTCTAGACCTTATGTTCTCCTCAACTTATCATTCTACTATTTAATTATCATATTGAACCACTTGAGTGATTAGACCTTTCATCCCCATATCATTCAACCTCCACTTCATATAATAAATTTAAAACAATCCCAATCATAAACATATAAGCAAAAAATTCAAAATTTCATCAAAATCAAGTCAAAAAGAGCATCAAAATCAAGTCCAATCCTTACTAAAATTTCAGCATTTAAATCATCAACCTATCCTATTGTTAAATCAACATTATCACATCATAAAATATCCTTCAATGATATTCAAATTCAGCCTAAATAATTATCCACAAATCTACACCATTAAAGATATAGGTTAGTCCAAATAAACTCTTGATTAAAGATTGAAGTCTAGCCTACCTCAAGTGAATTTGGATTTACAAATGATTAGGTGACTGTCCTTCTTGGAAATCTTTAAGGAAGAGAATCTTTAAAAGAAGAGAAATTGATGTATAGGATAGTAAAAGTGAAGCTACGGTTGTGAACAACTTAAGAAGGTGAGAAGTGAAAAAGCAAGGTGCAGGGAAAGCATATGGCTATAGGATGAGTTTTGAAGTTTGGAGTTTACGTGCAAAAAATTTATAACATCATTAGCTATTTATACTATTTTAAGTAATTAAGTTTTAAGTGACTTAGTTGGATTATAACTGAATTAGTATTTAGTCTAGTTAGAACTTAACTAACTAATAATTACATTTTTGTCATTATCTATTAAATTTTCTTAGTCAAAGATTCCTTAATCCTTGACTTGAGTAGTTGGATTATTTGCTTGGTTCTCATACTTACACAAACACATAAGGCCATATTTTATGTTTTTCCCTTCGGCCTTCAAAATTTACAATAGCCAACACCTTCATGGTTTGCTTCTTAGTTTAGTGTTTTGGTGCAAGATTCCACTTATATTAATGCCCCATGTGCACGTGTAAAGGAACCTTTTATGAGGCAACCTCTGATTAGTCCAATCTTGGCTGAAGCTTTTATTCCTTGTGCCAAAATTTTGGGAGTTACACGTTGTCAAGTCCAGATTCTTCTTCCAAATAGCTAGAACATTTTTATCATATGTGGTTCGTTCACTTTATATTTTATATTAATCTACCAGTCCATAAATTATCATACACCTAATTTGAGTAAGAAATGAGAGAAATATAATTTTTTTAAAATGGATGGCAAGTGGCTGTTTTGAGTATGCACAATTTTTATATGTTATAATTAACTTTCACTATGAAATTATTAAACAAAGATGAAAATAAATTTTCACATGAAAGTGAAAAGATAAAAATATAATTTAACCTTAAGTAAAACTTACAATTATATACGATATAAAAAATGAAAGTGAAAAGACTCAAAACTTTTTTTTGACAAAAAAAATTTATACTGAATTGCGTAATCTAAACATATACAATAACTTCTGAGTTATGACATCATACATGAGTTTATATTGATCCATCTTCCCTCGTAGCTGCCTTGGCTCATCCTTTGCAACCATGACTCGATTCCTAACTCACTCACCTCCATTGTATTTCAAATTTGGATTCTTTTTTGGTCACTAACCTGATAACACTGAAATCGACTTTGAAAAGAAAATTTCACTTTATTAACATAAAAAAATAAAAATATTAAAGTGGTGAAATGTTGGTTTGAGAATGAGAAGTGAAACTCCTAATCCGAGTAAGACTACTCTAATATATATATATATATATATATATATATATATATATATAATATAATATAATATAAAACAAAATCGTATTTACAATTATAATTTTTTCATGTGAAATCATGTTGCTAAATACCAATTATCCATTCTGGTAATTAGTTAGAAATTTACCCATTTCGGTAATTTCGGTAATTAATTAGAAAATTGTACTAATTTATAGATATATATATATATATGATATAAAACAAAAACGTATTTACAATGATAATTTTTTTCATGTGAAATCGTATTCCTAAATATCAATATTCATTCTCGTAATTAATTAGAAATCTACTTAGGTAATTAATTAGAAAAATTGCACTAACGTGATTAAAAAAGAACCTATTTCATTCTATTAGAAACATCTCCATTATTCTAGAACATTCGAAATTCTTAAAATAATCAGGAAGTTTTATCATTCCATAAACTTGATTTAAGAGCAAAATAAAAAATAAAAACCACCTTCGTCTTCCACGCTTCTTTTCTTTCTGTTAGGTAACAAGAAACGTACCCATTCCCTCACTTTATAAATATCCAGTGACCTACCCATCTTCCCAACTTACAGAGCCCTTTTTCCCATTCATTCTCTTTCATCTCTCTCTTCAATTTTATCATGGCAAACCAACCCGAGTCCTCCGATGCGTAAGATTCCTCTTCCATCTCAGATCTCAATTCCATCCATTTTCTTTTTTTTTACCATAAAATCTAACTGATTCTGTTTTTTCAGTAAGGGAACGAAGAGAGATTTTAGCACGGCCATCCTGGAGCGCAAGAAGGCGCCAAACCGGCTCGTGGTTGACGAGGCCGTGAACGACGATAACTCTGTCGTCGCGCTCCATCCCGACACCATGGAGAAACTCCAGCTCTTCCGTGGTGACACTATTCTGCTCAAGGTAAACCACCAAACCCACTGTGCGAGATGAAACGGAATTTTAATAACCGTTTCTGTTGTTGTGTTTTGTTGGTCCTTTAGGGAAAGAAAAGGAAGGATACAATTTGTATTGCGCTTGCGGATGAGACTTGTGAGGAGCCGAAGATAAGGATGAACAAGATTGTGAGGAACAACCTTAGAGTTAGGCTTGGAGACGTTGTTTCCGTTCACCAGTGCGCTGATGTTAAGTACGGAAAGCGTGTGCACATTCTTCCCGTGGATGATACCATTGAAGGGGTTACTGGGAATCTCTTTGATGCTTACTTGAAACGTGAGTTAAGTTATTGTTTTCTAAGGGTTTGTTTATAAGATGCTTTGATGATTGCTTTAGAAGAAATGAAAATTGATTATCTTAGGTCTTTGATTGGATAAATTTATTAACAAGCATTTATGAAATGAATTGAGTGCATAGGAGAATCTCAGTTCGTTTTAGAAGGATTGTATTTGGAGTGTTTATGGAGAGGCTCATCTAAACAGAGTTTTAATAAATAATTGATGGAGAAGCTCAATTTATTTTCTTCTCCTGCCTATAAGTGTTTATGGAGAAGTTCATCCAAACAAGACTTTTAATTAGTAATATGACTTCTCTATTTTTACTGCATAGGTGAAGAAACTAATCTCTTCTTTGAAGTTCAATCAGCAGGATATATATTGTGTCGTGTTCTTTTTTTTTTTTTTTTTTGAATACTAAGCATGTAAAATGGGCGACCAAGTGAGGCTTGCAATCTATGAAAACTAAGCAATTGATTAGTAATAAATTAAAATTAAAACGAGGGAGTCGTATTTTTTCCTTTTCAAAAGTGTATGAGGAAGGTGCTTAAGTAATTATTTCTCTGTTTTCTCTAAAAATAAGTTAAGTCAACTATGCATTAAGTCTTTTTTTTTTTACTTTTGCAGCTTATTTCCTTGAGGCATATAGGCCAGTGAGGAAGGGTGATATGTTCCTTGTGAGAGGGGGAATGAGAAGTGTGGAGTTCAAGGTTATTGAAACTGATCCTGCTGAGTACTGTGTTGTTGCTCCCGACACTGAGATCTTCTGTGAGGGAGAGCCTGTTAAAAGGGAAGATGAGAATCGGTTAGATGAGGTTGGTTATGATGATGTTGGTGGTGTTAGAAAGCAGATGGCGCAGATTCGGGAACTGGTGGAACTGCCATTGAGGCATCCACAATTGTTCAAATCTATTGGTGTTAAGCCACCGAAAGGAATTCTTCTATATGGACCACCTGGGTCTGGTAAGACTTTAATTGCTCGGGCTGTTGCAAATGAAACTGGTGCCTTCTTTTTCTGCATTAATGGCCCTGAGATCATGTCAAAATTGGCTGGTGAGAGTGAAAGCAATCTGAGGAAGGCATTTGAGGAAGCTGAAAAGAATGCACCCTCTATTATCTTCATTGATGAGATAGATTCAATAGCTCCAAAGCGTGAGAAGACTCATGGGGAGGTTGAGAGGAGAATTGTTTCCCAGCTCTTGACCCTCATGGATGGGCTTAAATCCCGTGCACATGTAATTGTTATTGGAGCCACGAATCGTCCCAATAGCATTGACCCTGCTCTCAGGAGGTTTGGAAGATTTGATCGGGAGATAGATATTGGTGTTCCAGATGAAGTTGGGCGTCTAGAGGTTCTTCGTATCCATACAAAAAATATGAAGCTCGCTGAAGATGTAAGATTGAATCCTTTCTCCCTTAGGTTGTGGTTTGATTTGAATGTTCTGAAATTTGAGAAGTTTGTTCATTGTGTAATTTGCAGGTTGATTTGGAAAGGATTGCCAAGGACACCCATGGATATGTTGGTGCTGATTTGGCTGCTTTGTGTACTGAAGCTGCTCTTCAGTGCATCCGAGAGAAAATGGATGTCATTGACTTGGAAGATGAGACCATTGATGCTGAGATACTGAACTCAATGGCAGTGACAAATGAGCATTTCCAGACTGCCCTTGGAACAAGCAATCCTTCTGCTCTCCGAGAAACAGTAAGTATTTTACCGCAATTTCTTATATCTCTGTTGTCTTGTTCCTGCCTCCTTGGTTGACACTCTTGTGTTTAGGCTTTCAAACTTTGATGTGTATTTAACTTTGATTTTACTAATGAACCAGGTTGTTGAAGTGCCCAATGTCAGCTGGGAAGATATTGGTGGTCTTGAAAATGTGAAGAGAGAACTCCAAGAGGTAAATTGAGCTTCTGCATTGAGTTACATCTCTACTTGATTTCTCTCATTGGTGTCTGGGTTTTAATGAATGTGCTCTTTGTCAGACTGTTCAATATCCAGTGGAGCACCCTGAAAAATTTGAGAAGTTTGGAATGTCACCTTCCAAGGGGGTTCTTTTCTATGGTCCTCCTGGCTGTGGTAAAACCCTTTTGGCGAAAGCTATTGCCAATGAATGTCAGGCAAATTTCATCAGTGTCAAAGGTCCCGAGCTACTCACAATGTGGTTTGGAGAAAGCGAGGCAAATGTGAGGGAGATTTTTGACAAAGCTCGTGGTTCTGCTCCCTGTGTCCTATTCTTTGACGAACTCGACTCTATTGCAACTCAGGTTAGTACCACACTATAAGCTATGACTTGGACATCAGATAAAAGTTATGGGTTTCTTAGGCATTTCTGTGTTCATTTAAAAAAAAATTAAAACATAGCTAATTAATGTGACTTAGTACATAAGACTACAGTAATGTCTTTTCTTGTTAGCTGTGTTGAAAACTTGTGTGCCTCATCTTGCAGAGAGGCAGCAATGTAGGAGATGCTGGTGGTGCTGCTGACAGGGTTTTGAATCAATTGCTTACAGAGATGGATGGGATGTCAGCAAAGAAAACTGTGTTCATCATTGGGGCCACTAATCGACCAGACATTATAGATCCCGCACTTCTGCGACCAGGTCGTCTGGACCAATTGATTTATATCCCACTTCCAGATGAGGACTCCCGTCATAAGATATTTAAAGCTTGCTTGAGAAAATCTCCTGTCTCAAAAGATGTTGACCTTAGAGCTCTTGCCAAGTATACTCAAGGCTTCAGTGGTGCAGATATTACTGAAATTTGCCAGCGTGCATGCAAGTATGCTATAAGAGAGAACATTGAGAAGGTACTTAGGGAGGCACCTTTTCTGTGTTATTCACTACTGAGCCTTGACAACTTAAGAATATTTGAGAAATGTTAAAAACACACTCTTTAACACATTATTTTGAACACTCTCCCTAGCATTGATTGGAATTTGTTGGATATCACAATTTTTGGTGGTTTATTGAGTCTTTCCTGACGTGTTTTTCAATAAATTTTAATCAATGTTTAGAGAGGGAGTTCAAAAAGGTGTGTTGATGAATAAAGCTAATTTATTTTCACAACTTATCTTGGCAGGACATTGAGAGAGAACGGAGGAAAAGAGATAACCCTGAGGCCATGGAAGAGGATATTGAAGAGGAAGAGGTAGCTGAAATCAAGGCAGCACATTTTGAAGAATCAATGAAGTATGCACGAAGGAGTGTAAGTGATGCTGACATTCGCAAGTACCAGGCTTTTGCACAAACATTGCAGCAGTCGAGAGGGTTTGGATCTGACTTCACTTTTGCAAATACCAGCTCTGGTGGCGCTGCTGCTGCCACTGGCGCTGCATCTGACCCTTTTGCAAGTGCTGGTGGAGCTGATGAAGATGATCTTTACAGTTAGGTCAACCTGTGGCTTTTGTTTACGAACGGCAATACTGCCTAGTTTGTGTACTTCTCATTTTCTGTATGAAGTCAGGCTTCAATTGGATTTATTATTGTCGTTGGTCTGTAAAATGCACTGGTTGAAAGTGGAAGATTTATTTGAACCTGAAAAGAAGATTTAAAGAACATTTTAAAATTTAAAGAGCTTAGGTTTATTTGACTTTATAATGATTTATGACTTCCAATTTATTCGAGTGAGTTCAATGCATTGTATTGGTATCGGTTTACCAAAATACTTTTTAAAACTTTTTAATGAGTTGTATAGTCAAATTACAAAGGAACTGAGGAAGTAATAGATGGATTCAGGAGAGGTATAAAGGTAAGTTTTTTCTTTCTTTTTTCCTCCTTTTAATCTCATCCTAAAACTAAAGATTTAATAAAGCTGTTAAGACCATATTTCAATAATGCTATCTATAATATATTTTTTTTGTTTTACTTTTCTTACTTTGCCATGGCCGTGCAATCTGTTATCTGCTCTGAATTCAGTTGCTATCTGAAACTGACTTGGAAAAGCCAGATGTGGAAGGAAGCATTCTATTAACCATCCTACTAGGTAGCATCCTTATCATGATTTTTTCTGGTGAGGATTAATGTTATTTTTTATCTCTGTTTTGTATTTTTTGTCTTGTTTTGATATATTATATTTTAAAAATTTATTATAATTTTTTATGTTTTTAAAATGTATTGTTTTGATCATTTTTTCAATTTTTTTGTTAGAAAAATTAGTAGTGTTTGTCATTGTTTTAAATTTCGAAATAGCTAAATTAATATAGTGGTAACTAAAAATTATTATTATTTTTATTTAAAATTAAAAGTTACTAAATAAATGAACAAAGATGGATCCAAAATCATGAATAATAATCTTCACTCATTATTATTTCATTATTATTTCATTGTCATCATTCAATTTAATCATTTAGTAATGATAATAATTTTATTCACCAATTATTATTCTCAATCACAATAGTAATCGTTATACCTTGACCTCACCACCGTTCCACCGTAACCTTCCTACACGGTTGGAATTGTTGTCTCACCTAATGACATCAATCATCTAATCGTCATCGACGGTAGCAACATATTGATGAAAGCATAGAAGAAGGCACCACCACTATAATATTATAATAAAAATAGAATAAATAAAATAGAAGGACAATGTTTGGACCTACAATGCTCAATTTCCAATGAAACAGTTACTATCTGAAACTGACTTGGAAAAGCCAAATGTGGAAGGAAGCATTCTATTAACCATCCTACTAGGTAACATCCTTATCATGATTTTTTCTGGTGAAGATTAATGTTATTTTTTATCTCTGTTTTGTATTTTTTGTTTTGTTTTGATATATTATATTTTAAAAGTTAAATTGTAGATATCAAATGTACTTGTCAGCCTAATTGTGTGGACACGGAGTTGTTGCTCACATATCTCAAAGAGTCACATTGTGACTTTCTTGTTCAAATTTGGATTAATTGGTGAGTTAAGATCATGTTTTTGTCTGTTGTTGAATACAATTCTTGCTCTGATATCTTATGCTTCTATTTCCAATAACATAGTTGAGGAGTATAAGAATATTTTGTGGTTCCAGCAAGATTATGTGTTGACATTGTTTCATATGTGGTGTGTTATATTTTTTACCTTTTCAAATCTAGAAGAAGTTGGAGGAGATGATATTTTTTTAGTTGCTAATTTGTTTTAAAATAAAATAAAGATAATGACGATTTTTAGTTGTTACTATGTAAAGTTAATTATTTTAAATTATTTAATGTTATGTTTTGTTTATTATGTTTCACAATTATTTCGTTTTGGTACAATAGGTTTTAAAAATTTATTTTGGTCCTTTATGTTTTTGAAATATATTATTTTAGCCCTTTTTTAAAATTTAAAAATTAACAAAACTCTAACATTTCTAATGAAAAATTAAAAAAAAATCAAAATAATATATTTCGAAAACATAAAATATTATAATGAAACTTTTAAAACTTAATATATCAAAATAATTATAAAATATAATGAATTAAAAGTGACATTAAACCTAAAAAAGAAGTACTTTATTTGTCCAACTAATGCTACCAATTATGTTTGTGTTCTCACAAAAATTTTCATATAAGAACCTTGTTCACATAAGCAATTGGTCAAATGTCTCCTACATTTTAAGTGTCAACCGCCAGTTTCTTCACCTAAATGGTATTTTTTGGTTTAATTACTTTCTTCATCTAATTTAATAGTATTTTTTAGGTTTAATTTGATGCTTTTATTATTTTAAGGTTTAATTAGGTTCTGTATTTTTTAAAAATAGTTCAATTTTCATATAAAAATGGTTTATATATTTTCATATAAAAATGGTTCAATTTAGGTCCTTCACTTTAAAAATTTCAATTAGATAATTTATTTTTCAAAATGAGTTTAATTTAGTGCCATATTCTTTTTTACTGCCGGTGCCATTTAAAATCAACTTTGGTCATATTGTTAATTTTTTTTGAACCGGATGAAACAAAAAATGGAACTAAATTGAACCCTTTTTTAAAGAATGTAATTGAATATTTTAAAATTAAAGGATCTAATGAATCATTTTTAAAAATACAGAAGGATTAAATTGAATCTAAAAGATAAATTAAAGGACTAAAAAAGTAATTTTTTTACCGAATCAGAGTGGTATGTTGCCCATACTTCTGTATGACCATGTAGACTCTTATATTACACGAAAAAAGTTGACAAAACAAATAAAACTATATATCAATATCAGTAACAATCGATGCTACTGCGATTCTTTAATATAATTCAATTAAATTATTTGATATATGAATCAAAATATGATATTCATGTATCATGTATAATTAAATTAAGCCTAAAGGCGGATGTAAAGTCTATTGGTTAGCCAAGGGGTTATTAATCTTTTTCTGCAGGGGGCCATCCCCTGTTTTCACAAAAAAAAAATAAAGAGTAAAGTTATGCGTAAGTCATATGATGCAAGGCTCCTCCTTTATATAGAGTGAGGACGCAACCACACATTTCACGTATGCCCTGTTTGATAGAAAGGAGAGTGAATGAAAAAAATTAATGACTAAAAATGAGAGGTGTTTAATTGAAAAAGAGAGAGAGATGAATTAATGAGTCCTGCAAATTTTAAAATTATTCCTACTCTTCTTTTCTATCAAACAACAAAATAATTTCTATCTCTTTCTCTCCTCTCAATAACTCAACTTCTTTTCTACCAAACATAAGATTAGAGCTTGATGGTAGTAGTTGATAATTGTAGGAATATGGATCTGTTTGAATGTATATTTCTCTAGAAGCACTTCTAGAGGAAGAAAGTAAGAAGAAAAAAATGAAATAAACTTCTCTATAAACTAAAATGAATTTTTCATTAGTTTATTTGTAAATGTTATTTCATCTTTTAAAGAGACTATAATGATAAACTTTTAAAAATTAATTAATGAAAAACTTATTTTTGCTTTAAAAAAATTTATCTCATTTTTTTTCTTCTTATTTTTTTTTAAAGTGTTTCTAAAAAGAATTACCCAATCAGATCCTACTTTAGATGCCACTTCATAATGTTTTAGAGAGTCAGTCATTCATTTAATCAAAGATCCATGCTACTTGTCCAAGTTTCAGGGGTACTAGCCTTCGTAGCCCACTGAGCTGGGCCTGAGCCCACAAGTTTGGTCAAGAACTGAAGAACACTTTCTCTTCCATTTTATGTCAAGAACATTCTGAAGATAGTAATCACAGAAAAAAAAAAAAGTTGAAACTTTTTCAATGATGTAATTTTTTTAAAAAAAACTTGTTTTTTTTTTTTTTTTTAGACTTCCTTTCTATTTGAATATTCCGTTCATGTAGTGCTATTCCCTGTGAAAACATTATAGAAATAAAAACATGTCCATGTCAAGTGAGATATACGCGCGGATAGACGTATCACACCATGGTTAATGACGCATGACCGACTCGAATATCTGTTAAAAGTAGAATTAATTCCACCTCACAAGCTAAATGGTAGTTGGACAAAAGAGAGATAGAAGAGGAGCTTACCCTATGCGTCAAAGACATGGAATGAACCAAATATTGTGAAGGCAAAGGATTATTTAGTAATGATTTATGTAAAGTGAAAAATTAAAATATTTTGAAGAAAAAAATGAAGAATCTCAAATGTAAATGAAATTTAAAAATGTATTTTTTTTTATCTACACCATAGATATGATCAACTGAAGGCAATTAGACATTTAAAATTTGAACTCAAAACTATTAATTAAATTGAAATAATCTCATCCTAATTAATCTAGGCTACGAGTTAATTAGGTGGTTCAACTCTTATATTTGAAATTAAAAGAGACTCTAGCTTATGTAAAGTACTTATCTAAACTTTTGAAGTTCAATTCAATGATTCAAATAATTTGATCCTATGCTTTTTGGCACTGTTGGCTATTGCAAGGCACTAAATAACTTTTTAAGCGACAGCCTCACATATATGGACAAGGGTAACATGAATTCAAACCGTCTCTCTCTATCTTTCTCGTCTCTCATCAATTCTAATTGAAGTTTGTGAGTCAAAAATCTAGTAACAACGTTTTTCTTTGATAACTTCAACATCTTTCATCTTAAATTCAAAACTATATATCTACCTTGTCCTTGAATATGAGACATCCATGCATAGTTTTTCGTTACGGGGAAAAACTTAATCATGCCAACATTTAGCCACATCAATGGAAAGATATTGTTTAGCAAATAAGCCCCACATATCAAAACTTTATCTATATATACACATACATGCAAGCATGCTCCCTGCCAAGTGGCAAGTTGAGAGACTCTAATATATGAGACCACAAAAATCGTTGCACGCTTGCATTTGTGAATATCAAATCACAAAAGAACAAGTACCTTCTCAATTATTATAAATATAAACCATCTAGACAGTTTCATTTTTAGTGATTGAAGGAAGACCAGTTTGGTTGGCAATCATCTGAAGCATTAGTGGCACAATAATTGGTAAAAAACACATCATATCATGTCATGAATGCCGTATAATATTAATAATGGAGAGCAACATAATACCAGAGTCACAGACTTTCACAGACTTAGATCATAACAATTATGCCATTGATGAGGAAAGACCCATATGCCTTCTCCCTATTTTTCTCTCCTCTTCTCACTACTACAAGTGGCACTTTCCACTACGGTTCTAGGACCATAACAACGACGGTTCTGCGACTGTCGTTGATATGGATGTCGTTGATATAAAAGCATTTCGACTACGGTTCAAAAACCGACTTTGATTAAGCCATATCCACTACGGTTCTGTATTTAGAACCGACTTTGATTAAGCCATATCCACTACGGTTCTGTATGTAGAACCGACTTTGATTAACGCCTAATTCACTACGGTTCTGAATGCAGAACCGACTTTGAATAACGCCTAATCCACTACGGTTCTGAATGTAGAACCGACTTCGATTAATCTGTTTCTACTACAGCTGTCTTCTTATAACCGACTTTGAATATGCCATATCCACTACGTTTTGGTATTTGGAACCGTAGTGGATAAGCAGTTTTTTTTTCTTCCATATTTTGTTATTAAAATGGAGTACAATATATATAATATATGACATGGCAAATATATAATATAATATACAATTAAAAAACAACAGAATTGCAACAAAACTATATTTTTTTCCATTAAAATGGAGTATACATGACATGGCAAATATCCTTCCTATAATACTTACTGGCAAATTGGCAAGTATACACAAGATTATGGCTAACTACAAATTAAGTCAATAATATTATAGGGAGGTAGCTACCATCGTAGCTTAGTATTTCTATTAACTTAGACGCCTAACAGTTTAATTTCCGGTGTTGTGGCTGTCTTCACCGGTGTTGCTTTGGAAGTTTGAACCAAGCTCCAAATTTCCAATGTTTCAATCCTGCAACATAATTCATATGTGTAGGTAAAAGCTAGTAAAAATTTATTATTTACAACTAGGTAAAACAAACTAATCTACAACACGCTATACACATGTATACATTTATGTTCTTATGGCCTATTCAACCCTGAATGATCCAACATGAAATATGTTCAGTATCCAAGATAAACATAAAAATGCAATCGCTATAGTATTCAATATATATTGTAAATAAAATCTATATTTTAAATAATGGACAATCTAACAGTAGTGTTAGTCTTTTGTACCACATCTGAAGCTATGAAATAAAATTATTTTACCCTTCCTTTCATTTCATTTTTCTGGCTCAATATGGGTAAAAAGTGTAGTTCACTTTGTTTACCTTCAAGTTCCACCATTGCCTTCTTGATCACAGGCTTGAATTTACCTGCAAAGAAATTGCACATTCTTAAACAAAATAGTAGACAAAGCATTCACATAAATGCAACATGTAGAGACTTTTCATGATTTATATCACCAGAGGTTGTCAGAACAGAAACAAGGGCAATATTGAATCCAAAAATATGCAGGAGAAAATATTTCTAGCTTAAAATTCAGTGTTTTAATTATGTCGGTCTCAAAAAAAATTACACTGAATTGTGAATAAATATAGAAATAATCTGATTTTTAGGTTAGATTTAGTAAAAACAAAGGGTTTACCCTGAACAAAGAGTTACCTCCTTCAAAACATAGGGAATAACAATCTGACAACTTAATTCCCTTTTACAAGTCTAACAACTTATATATTACCATTAACTGTCACATAATAACTGATGACTGCCTAATCTGAAATTAATATAGAAATAACTGTCTAATAACTTCCTAAAACAGAATTATAACTGCTTAAGTCAGATTTTAGCCTATAAAATACAGCAGCAACACAATAGACTATTGCATGAACACTAATTCAGAAAATTAGTCATTGGGGTAAAGCATAACGTCTCAGATGAAAGTGTGTACCATGCCTCCTCTCCACATTCACAGCAATATGTATTAGAATTTACCATTCAACAATGATATCAAAATTAGATAAAATACCCAAAAAAGTGGGATTGCCCTTTAAATTCGCCTTTGTATTTGCCTTCTTGCTTTCTCTTCTCCAACTCAGTTTCAGCCATTTGAATAAGCATTTTCTCTGTTTCTATCTTGGCAACCTAAATGGCAATACAAGCAAG
>PYAF01002335.1:605043-619216 GCA_007407185.1 Glycine tomentella | reverse complement strand
TGCTTTTCTTTTATGTTGTTTTGAGATGTATATCATGATTTGGTTATGCTATGATATTCATGTATACCTTTATATCTGTTTATATGCTGGAAAGTAAACCAGGGGGAGGGTAACCTCTAAGAACCCTGAGTTTACTGGGATGTTTATCTCACCCCTATTTGGGGCTTATGTTGCAGGAACAGAGTCTGAAGTCTCTGAGAGATCCCAAGGCAAGAGGCTTGTGCTGGGATAGTGTGAAGATAACCCTAGGTCTAGATGACTGGAGCTTGTTAGCTCTCATTTTGATTATTTTGGTTGTATTTTGATACTTGAGGGGTCATTTGTATAGTTTTGAGAAAATTGGCCTATATATTACAGTAATTCACCATATATGTAAAGAGTATGTATACTATAATAATTTATGCTTCCTTTACTATTCCTTTTCCCATGCATGCTGCGTTACTCTGATATTGTATAATGTTAATACGCCGGGTGCACACGGGGTGTTACAGAAGTACACAGGCAAAGCCTGTGGCACCACAATAGAATGCTGAGAGACCATGAATACATCAAAGATTGCAATTTTTGTGTGAGCGAAACGCTGTATCTCAGTGTTGCTCCGCTACCACTTCACCAAAACATCCATGTTTTGGTGAAGTCTTTGGGCAGTGATGGGTATGTAAGGGTGAGAGAGATCGATAACGTGAGCGACCTATGCAACGTGGTTAAGAGGTATTGGCGCACTCCTTCAAACCGTGTCACACTTAGGCATCACAATGTTGTCATGGAGGATTGTCTTCCTCTTTATGCTTATTATGTGAATGATGGTTCTGAGGTTCAACTCTCTATTTCAATTGAACCTCGTTGAATTGGATGCTTGTGTTGTAATAGGTGACATTAATTTGATTTGGTGGTAATGTTTAGCTATATCTAGGTTTATATTATAATCCATGGGAAAGAATTGGTTTGGTATTATTATCCGTATTAGTAGGAGTATTTAGTTCTACCTAGGTTTATATTGTAATATTTGGCATTTGGTTTGGTTTTTTCTCTTGATAATTAAGTTTATTTGTTAAACATGTTTGTGGTATTAATACATTTTTTTCATATAAGTGAAAATTATAATCTTATGAAAGTAAAATCAATGGTGCATATAGATACAAAGGATAAATGCATTAATTGGAAGTTCAATCAAAAGAACAATAAAACATTTATCACCTATACAAGATATCATCTATTTAAGCTTAAATTAATGAGTAGGTCGATTTAATAAAATTTTCAATTACATCTTTAAACTAAAAAATAGATTGTAATTGAATTGTTGAACTTGGTAAAAAATTTGTGATTGAGTCTTTAGATTCTTAAAATCACCACAAATTATCATCTTTTGGTGGTTTCAAAATTATAAACCATAAGTTTCAGAATCCAATTATAAAAACAAGATCAAAGACCCGACAATTATATTTTTTTTATAGTTTAGAAACTTAATTACTAAAAATTCTCAAATAATTCAAAGACCTGTTAAATAAATATTATTTCAACATTTTTAACTAAATTAGTGACCACATTTAGGATTTATATATAAGAGACTTGGTGGTTAAAGGATCAACAAGGAAGAGAGAGATCACGGTTTTGAATCTCTTCCACTAACAAAAATTAACAAACTAACAATTAATATTTATCAATAAAAAAATCCTCACTTTGGAACTAACACTTTAATTTTCTTCTGCCATCATGCCCTCTAATTCATATTAGGATAATCAGTATTTAAAGTTAAATATGTCTGCCTTCAAAAGTTTGATATCAATACCACAATTCAATTTGATTGGAGATACCATTTTATTTCAAAATAGGCTGACCCATTGAGAGGAAAATTAGTTGAATGTCAAATAAGAAGTCCGAGATACCTTTAAGTTATACGGAAAAAAAACCACATAAGCTTGATGTCTACTTATCTTTAAAAACAAGTCTATATAGCTACATGAATCAAGTCCTTGTTTGACACGACACTTCTTGAGTTGTATAGTGCTCAATCGGAGCTCCAACTAATGAGCCCTTTCCTTAGACAAACCAAACATGTCTCCAATTTCTGATGATAAAGATTCATGTTCTGCATACTCAAAAATCAAAACCATATCTTAGCTGTATTATTCATTTATTATTCTTTCTTTGGGAATGAATACTTAGGACATTGAGCACATTTGTATAAAAAAAATGATGTAGTATACTATGATTCACTGGCTAATCTCATACTGCAATGGTAGAATACCAGGCAATCCAAAATTTTCTTTGAACGATAGTCACAATGTCGAATATAACTAACCAGGAAAAATCATGTTGTCCATGCATTTATGTAAATGCTAAACAACCTTTGCTATAAGGGAAGAAAGGTCTTTAATTTCTCAACAAAGGATAATTCTAATAAGTCATGAAGGATGAGACCACACCCATGCATGATAAGTTTCTTAGAAATTAATTCCGAAATTTCTAGTGTTATATTGGATATATATGATACAACACTAGTTAGAAATAAAACACTGCACTAATTTGATAGTACTTCTCTAAATAAGGTAAAATGTATTTATTATTTAAGTTACAACTCATGAACTTTTTTAAAACCATCTTCATGCAACAACTCAATTTAGGTTTTTAATTCTTTTTTATAGTCATATAAGATTTAAGAATACTCATTAGTTTTTACTCCAATGATAGAACTCAACTTAAATTCTTAACTTATTTTTTGTGGGTTCCATTTTATCTCTCTACTTTTGTAATAACTCTCGGTTCATCTTAAAAATATATATATTTTACTAAGTTAACAACCCTGGTGATAGTTGGTCATTTAATCAACTTCTTTAAGAATGCTATAAAAATTAATTTATTTTAGTGGTTGTTAACTTATTGGCAAGTGAACCAAATTGTACAAGCAATAATAAAATGGAAGACCGAGTGTCGTGTCTCAAGGACTTCTTTTGTGCTAAGTAGTTGTAGAAATTTTAAAATAAAAGTGATTTGATTGATTTTTAAGATAAAACTGGAGAAATTTAATGTTCAAGATTAAGCAAAGACATTAAAAACAGTGAAAAGTTCAAAGAGGCAAAACACAAACATTTTGGGTACAAGAGATAACTTTGTGCAGATTTTGTAGAAATGTTCGATGTTTGGTGTACCAAACAAATTTTGGATGTATTGTTAATAATTTTTCATCAATCAATGTTATTCCAACTATTGTCTTAACCAACTAATCTACTTTAACAATGATATCTCATGTGAAAGAACCTAAATCACTTGACTCCACTCCTAATCCCTTAGAAAGTTAAACCAAGTGATTTGATTAAGAGCAAGGGTTTATAGAAAGGTTAATCAACACCATTTCATCTCTAGATATGAGTTAATTAGAAGTCCCTTTCAATTCTTCGTGTAAAAACATTTTTCAATGATTATTATACTATAGCATAGACGCACTTAGGTGATCAAACCATAAACATGACAATAAACATAGAAATGAAGCAATAATATTGGAATAACATTAAATAGATAGTCAAGATAATTACATCACATAGTTTTTGATATCCAAGCTCCCAACAATGGGTAAGTTGACCTCTTATAGCCATGAGAGACCCAAAACAAGAAGAAAATACAAGGGAAAGGGAGGAAATTTGAAGAACAAAGGCATCCAAAGAGGTTTCCGTTGAAAATCCACATGCCCTAGAGTGATCACCTTTGTCCAATGAAACAATGCTTTATATATTCTCAAGAGCAATGCACTGTCGTTTTTTTTTTTCATAAAGGCTTGCGCGCTTAGCTCAGCTTTCGTGCTAAGCACGCATACAAAAGCATACTTTGGTTAAGTGATTGTGTGTTAAGCCTGATGTGCATGCTTAGCCTAAATGAATGGCAGTGGGAACAATTAGCTCAGCGCATACCAAGTTTCAGATTTCCCCCAGCAACCTCCACGTGCTAAGTAGGCTACTTCATCAACCCAGGTATTCTTTCTTCCTCGTTGATGCATCAAGCTTTGTAAATCACAACCAAAATATATTATTCCTAAATTTTATTCATAGTGAACTAAGAACTAAGAAAATTTGTAAGATATAACAAAAAGACCCAAACTAAGTATCAATCAAGGAAAATTTAAGATGAAGTGTTGTGTGAAATTAATGAAAAAGTAATGATTCCCAACACTTATCAATGGTATTTTCAAGTAGCTTAACTTTAAGAATCAACTTAAACTACCCCCACTAGAGTTGCTTTTAGTCCTATATATAGATGATACATGAGATGCAAAGTATGATGAAGAAAAAAAATCACAATATTTCCTCTCATCTCCTTGATCCTGAGATGACATATATCTATCTTCTTTCACCCTTTTACAATTTCTAACTAGGGATGGCAAATGGGCCGAGCTGGCCCACCCCACTTAAAACACGAGTCGGGCTGGGCTGGCCCACTTTTGCAAAGTGGGCTGAAAGTTCTGACATGCCCCACTTTAAAGTGGGTTAGTGGGCCAGCGAGCCAGCCCACTTAAAAAATAAAAAAATAAAAAAAATTCAGCCTATGGACTTTTATTTTTACTTTTTTATTGGCATCATGTAATTCTAAGATTTTTACAATTGTGGCATGTTCCAACCAAGGCAATATACAAGCAAGCTAGATTTTGTGTTAATAGAATAAATCATATCCACATTCCACATATGCATAACCTCTAAAAGGATGTTATTTCAAAACTGTGTTGGACATACCTGTTTTAATACAATTTTTTCTCATCTCTCTCTCTCCAAGACATCAACACAAAGCCTGTCCTTGTTAGATTCCTTACACTGCACTGTTTTCTCATGAATAACCTACAATCATCAATTTGTTATGACAATGCTTTTAATATAAAATACATGTATAATAGAAGCAATGCAACCAAGGAATAAAAAAAAAAGGAGAAAATGATACCTTGAACGGGGTCATTGTTGTTATTCTGCCCAGCATTATTGCACTAGCATCATGTAATAAATAACAACAGAACCACAAGATAAAAACAACTTCACGCTTAAAACTCTTTGAAATATACATCCCAAGAATGCATAAATCGCTAGAATTCTAAAATATCTCTCATGAACTAAGCACGATACACAAGTGAGGGAACAATTAAACAAAACTAGAATCTGAAACATATATGCAGTTAAATAACATACACAAGTGGGAGAACAATTATTGATAGTCTGATACTAGATTAATACATTAAAATAAAGTTATCAAAGCAATATCCATACATTAAATTTAAAATTTGCTAAAAACAAGTTAGAAACATTACAACTTCCAAAATGCAAAATAATTAAATTGAAGTAGTTGCATCTAAGCATCTTCAATAATTACAGAATTTGATCCCTTGGAAACACTTGGATCCATATTTAAAGGACAAAAGTCATCCTCGCCATCTTCAGCTACAAATTATAATCCAAAAATAAAAATAAAATTAGCTAATGAATAATGATGATTTAAAAGAAAATTAATTGGAAATTTAAATTGTAAAATAATGAAATTAAAGAAACTACCATCATTAGCAAAACCATGCAGCCAACTATGAGTACAAATCAAGGCTTTGACATTTTCTGACAAGAGACGATTTCTATACTTGTTAATGATATGTGATCCAATGCTAAAAGCAGATTCAGAAGTCACTGTAGTAATAGGAATACTCAACACATCACGAGCCATTATGGATAATTCTGGAAAACGATTATGATTATCCCTCCACCATTGCAAAACATCCAACTCTTCATAGTACACAAAATCCAAGTTTGGCTCATCCAGATAAACATCAAGTTTAGACTTTCCTATTTTAGAAGCAAGTTGACTACTATACATTTTCAATTCCTATTACATTTGACAAGTTGAACACAAAACAAATAAAATAAAATCAATCAAGTATTACAAGGAAAAAAAGTAAATACTTACATAATATGATAATAACAATAAGATTAATTAATAAGCATGTACTTACACCAAACATTCTTTGATTTATTCCCTTGAGTTCCTTTGACATGGATGAAGAACCACTTAGGGGTCTTGGTCCAAGATTGTGAATAAAGGCAACATCATTAATATTTCTTGGATTTGAATACCTCTCAAAGAGCATGTATAACTTTCTCCTCACATGTTGAACCTTTTGTTCACAAGTGGATTCATCAGTTGTTGAGTAACAATAACTCAATGAAGTAAACTTAATATGTGGGTCAAAAACTGCTCCAAACGCAAGAATGGTACTATATTGATCCCAGTATTTGTTAAACTTCATCATCATCCTTTCCCCCATACTCCTAATAACCTCATATTCACTTTGTAAACTCTCAGTAAGTACACGCTGAATTTTCCAAACTTGCAAGAAATATAGGTTGGAAGTAGGATAGGAAGTGCCCAAAATCAAATTAGTAGTATCATAAAATGGTAACAAGAACTCATAAATTATTTCACCTTTTTTCAGTGTTATTAAACCCAGTTCGGCCCGGCCGGTCGGACCGGTTAAACCGCAAACCGTAGCTGTATCCGGGCCGGGTTGTGCATGGAACCGGTCATGCACATGACCCGGTTTGGCCCGGTGGAACCCAGCAGGTTTTGTCCAAAACCGGGAACCCGGCCGGTTATTGGAACCCGGACCGGGTTGTGTGTGAAAGAAAAAGCCGAAAACGACGTCGCTACACCGTCGTCGTCACGCCGCTGTCGAGGAATGATCAAGAAGCTCATGGCCGCACCGTCGTCGTCGAGCTTCCTTCATGTAGTAGCTGCAGCAGG
This sequence comes from Glycine tomentella, assembly GCA_007407185.1. Classification (NCBI taxonomy): domain Eukaryota; kingdom Viridiplantae; phylum Streptophyta; class Magnoliopsida; order Fabales; family Fabaceae; genus Glycine; species Glycine tomentella. Next base: position 612,454 of record PYAF01002335.1, on the reverse strand, counting down.
AAGGAAGGAAGGTGCAATAAAAGAAGGAAGGGGCAACAGAGCATGAGGAAAATAACATAATTTGTTGTTAATGATATAGTAGTTCTTTATTTGGGAGGAAGAAGGCGCAGCAGCTGTGCAGAGGAAGAAGACGAAGAAGGCGCAGTCAAGAGGGTGTAAAATATTATATATAGTGCTAGGTTTTCGTAATTTGGGCTGGATATGGGCTAATTCCGCAAGTTTACTTTTTGTACCCCTTAAATTGCTTTATGCAGTTTCCAATTTTCTGTCTTGATTTCGGTAATTGCTATTTACACCATTTTTTATTATTAATACAATTTACTTATGTTATTAACTTTAATACTTCAATTATTATTTTAAATTTTTGAATATGGAATTATGAATAATTTTTTCTTAATCAAATAATATGTTTTATATACGTATATATAATACAATTTTGAATTTTTTAATATAGACCGGGTTAAACCGGGCCAATCAATGACCCATCGGTTGGACCATTGACCCAGTGACCCACTACCTCGACCGGGTCAATGACCGGGCCGGTTTTCACAACTATGCCTTTTTTTCACTCATCTACTGAAGGGCACCACTTATAGTTAGGATCTTTTGATTGAAAATTTCCAAATGCCCGTTGATATTTGAGAGCACTACAAAGCATCATATAAATGGAATTCTATCTAGTGGAAACATCTAGACACAATTGTTTCCCACTACCATGAGACTCAAGACCAAGCTGTTGAATACATTCTTTAAACTTTCTCATCCTACCCTCTGACCCCTTCACATACTTGACACTCTCTCTAATTTTATGTAAGGCATCACTAGCAACTTTTAATCCTTCTTGAACAATAAGATTCAAAATAGGTGCAGAACAACGAACATGAAAAAACTCTCCATCACATAATAACCAACCACTTGTTCCAAGATCATTTTTCAAAATGTCTTGCATGTTATCATTGACATATGCATTATCTAAAGTGAGAGAAAAAATCTTTTGCTCTATTTTCCAATCCTTCAAAAATTGAAAAATCTTTGAAGCCAAATCAAATCCAGTGTGAGGAAGAGACATATGACAAAAATTAAGAATTTTACTATTTAACTTCCAATTAGCATCAACAAAATGAGCAGTTAAACATATGTAACCCTCACTAGTACAAGAGGTCCATAAATCAGAAGTTAAACATATTCTATTTGGAATACTAGCCATAACCTTTTTTAGCTTCTCCTTCTCTTTCTTGTAAATGGTTAGGACATCAGATTTTAAAGTATTCCGAGAAATAGGGTGTGCATCAAGATTCAAATACTTAATCCAAGTTCTAATCTTTTTATACTCAACAAAGTTAAATGGCAAGTCATGTTCAATGATTGCAGCAGCACACATCTCACGTGACACCATTTGATCTAACTTTGGAGATTTCAATTTTCCTTGTAAATCTACCATCATTTGACCAACATCTTCAAATTTAATTCCCTTACACTTTGAGATATGACGATTTAAATGAGATGTCCCATATGCATTACCCCCAATTTTATACTTTATTTTACAGGCCTTACACTCAACTCTTTCTATCCCATCATCACTCACTCCTATCTTAGTGAAAAACTTCCAACAATCTGAACTTGTTGCTTTCTTTTTCTTCTTGATTGGTTCATCAGCTTGAGATGATTCAATAGGTACTTCAGAATTTCAACATGTTCATGCTCATTCATAGTCTCAGACTCCATATTAAAACTCCAGACAACTATCCTAAATCAAACATTAAATGGAAAATAGAAAATCAACCTCAACACCAGGAATAACATACATTATTTTTAGCTACCACTTGCACTTTTGAAACTATCATAAATCAAACATTAAATGAAAAATATATAACAAACAGATTATACTAAAGTGCAAATCAGAAATAACATACTAATATTTTTCTATTCTAAATGGGACAACTTTAATAAAATGATTATACTAAAGTGGTTACAGTAATCAAGAACTACTTAATTTCTCAAAGAAGCACTTAATATTCTAACTCTCAAATTAATTTTCTATAGGCCTTGGAAAATGTGGCACACAAATAAATTCAACCCAACAAACTCATTATTATCAATAACAATAATAAAAAATAAAAAAACAAACTTTTTGATAAAACAACACAAGCACGGATGAAACATATTCAATGAATTTACCAAGGTTTTTCCAAATATCAAACCCAAATTAGCAAGTTGAAGAACTTAGCCTTTCAAATATATGTATTTAAAACATTTTTAGTATTTAAAACCTTTTTCTCACCTTTACTAGGGAACTTTCAAATTATTGACTTTGGATATTATGATACATACTCAAAAGTCCAGAGAAATCTTAAACGGGGTCTAGAGCATATATTCTCCATTTGAATTAAAAATAAATAAATAAAGCTCCAAGTTCTATTCGCAAGTTTTATACTATATTGCAATTCATAATTAACTTCATTCATCCACGTATACCAAAAATAGAAAAGACTTTCTTACTTTAAGCTTTGGGACATATAGTTTTTGTCAACTGCAAGTCTCTGTAGACTTATCATCTAAACACAATGTAAAACCGCAAGAACTCTAGTTAGGTGGAACTCTATCATTTTGCCACCCTTCATTCATTTTGCCACTCCAAATCTCAATAACACACACTCATGCTATTGCTCGGTCTGGTGATTGACTCAAGAGGAAAACACAGAACACTAACAATTTCTATATTTCATTATTCAAACATCAGCAAATGAACAGGGTACTTCAAATTTACCAAAAAATCGAAAATAAAAAAAAAAACTAAGATGGTCACTGCAGGAGCAGGGCGCAAGCTCGCGACGGTCGACGGTCACTGCAGCTGCAGGGGCGCCAGGCGAAAGCTCGTCGTCACGCCATGCTGGAAGCAGCTCTTCTTTCTCGTCTCTCACTCTCGAGTCTCGCTTTCTTTTCTCCACAACACAGCTACACAGGTGAGGATGTGAGGTGAAGCCGTGAAGGTGACTAGGTGAGGACGCGAGGTGAAGCCGTGAAGGTGACTACTGAGGTGTGAAAAGTGATAGAAGCTGGAAGCAGTGAGTGAACCAAGTGCACAACCCTTAACCCTAACTATTATCTTTCTATTTTTTTTTTGTTTTTATTGGAGCAAAGCAAAAATGACTCACTATGAAGTCTGAAGCGTGCTGCGTGCGTGCGTGGACACTGGAGTGTGTGGGGGGGGGGTTTGTGGGCTATGGCCCGGTGGGCTGACCCGGCCCGTTTACTCAATGTGGGCTTCAACATTCAACCCAACCCACATTTTTTTGTGGGTTAAGACTATTTCTAACAATGTGTTAGGACCACTCCCCCACCCCCCCCCCAACCGCCACCACCTTCCCCTAACAAGAATAAAGGATAAAACACACAAATAGCACCACAAATAAAATAGCAAAAGGTGCGAATTTTATATAGTAAGAGACATCTTTCCTATGTCTACATAAAAATTCAATAAATATTCATTATCACAAATAAGATCAACATCAATAGCACCTTTAACCCAAGTTAATTGGGATCGGTGGTAGATGAACCCAATGATAGATCATAAATAAGACAAAGAAAGAGAAAGGGAGAGGGGCAGAAAAAGTGGAAATAAGACAAATAAGAGGAAAAATAAGCTAAAATAAAATAGGGTGAAAGGAGGAGGAGAGAAATGAAGAGGACAAAAATTAAATAAAAGGGAACGACTGGAACATAGAAATACTAATGAGTTTAACCCTCCACCAAGCTTATAGTTTTTCTCCACTCTGTCCTAAGACATATTATCCACCAATCTATATCTCACTCCATTAGGTCTTGTTTAACTACCTTTCTCCAGGTAAGTTTCGATCGACCTTTATCTCTCTTTGTGTCGAGCTGTTGGTAACAAACTCTTGTTCTTACGGGAGCATCCAATGGTCGTCTCATAACGTGTCAAAACCACCTCAATCTATGCTCCCTCATCTTTTCACACATCGGTACCACTCCTACCTTTCGTCGAATATCTTTATTTCTTATCTTATTCATCTTCGTATAACCACACATCCACGTTAACATCCTCATTTATGCTACCCCTATTTTATGCTGATGTTGCCTATGTGCTGGTCAGCATTCCGCTCCGTATAACATCGTCGGTCTTACAACTGTTCTATAGAATTTTTCTTTTAGCTTAAGGAAAATTTTGCGGTCACACAAAAATCTCGATGCCCTCCGCCATTTCATCCATCCTGCTCTGATTCTATGATTTACATCTTCATCAATCTCACCACCTTTTTGTAAAATTGATCTCAAGTATCTAAAAACATATTTCTTAAGTACCTCTTGACCAAGTAAATGCATTGTGTCTTGATCACCATCTCTTACCAACGAAAACTCACATTTCATACACTCCATCTCGCTCTTGCTTATCGTGAATCCTTTAGACTCCAAAGTGTTTCTCCACAATTCCAATTTCCTATTAACATCGTCTTTGGTCTCATCAATAAGCACAATATCATCTGCAACAAGCATACACCAAGGCACTTCCTCTTGAATATTTTTCGTTAGTTCATCCATCACTAAAGCAAAAAGATAAGGACTAAGAGTTGAACCTTGGTGAACACCTATTGTGATAGGGAAATACTTGGATGTTCCATTACAAGCTTTCAAATATGTGGTAGCCCCATCATACATATCCTTGATTGCATTAACATATTTTAATGCTACCTTTTTCTTCTCAAGAGTCCACCATAAGACTTTTCTTGGGACCCTATCATTTTCTCAAGATCTATGAACATCATATGTAAATCTTTCTTCTTTTTCCTATACATTTTCATTAATTGTCGCATTAAGAAAATAGCTTCCATAATACATCTTCCTGGCATAAATCCAAATTTACGGAAACATTGGTCTCCCTCCTTAGGCGATGTTCAATAACTCTCTCCTACAACTTCATAGTATGACTCATAAGCTTGATGCTTCTATAGTTAGAACAATTCTGGATATCTCCCTTATTTTGTAAATAGGCACAAACATATTTTTCCTCAAAGCATCAGCCATCTTATATGTTTAAAAAATCTTATTGAAAAGATTGGTCATCCATTTTATTGCTGTATCTCCTAAGCCTCTCCACACTTCAATAGGGACGTCATCAAGTCCCAAAACTTTATTATTCTTCATCTTCTTTAAAGCCTTCTTAAATTCATGGGTATTAATTCTGTGCATAAATCTTTTATTCAGATCATCAAAAACATTCTCCAATAGTCATAACCTTTCACTTCTCAATTTATTACATCTTTTTTCAACAATCTCCACCTCCATTATAACTTCATCTTACCTCTTAAAATCCCTTGTTCATAGAAGTTCATCGCAACTATCTTTAAAGTTTTTTCTCTTTAATTACTATGCTTCCACTGTGCAACTTTATTGTGCTGCCTGCCATACCTTTGATCTCGATATTCTTCAATGAATATCAGATGGTATCACTTCTTGTATTTTTGTTAATTAATTAGCTACCGTATTGTAAAGAAAAAATTCGACACAATGATCTCCTGCATGGATCTACCATCAATTTTATCTTACTTCAATACTCACTTGACTAACCATTTGATCACATCATCAACTCTAATCCACAACAATTAGAATCTAAGGATAGAACACACACAAACAACAAACAAAAGACACAAATTTAATGTGATTCAATATCTCTTACCTACATTCACATAAACATCTCAACAAATTTTCATTATCTCAAATAAGATTATAAGTTTTATGGACAAATTTGAGAAAATCTTCTCCATTACATGTTTTCTAGACAAACTTAAGAAACCCTTCTTATTACAAGTTTTCTTGAAAAAAAATTGATAAACCCTCCTCATTACAAGTTTACTAGACAAACTCAAGAAACCCTCCCCAAAATACTATATCACCCTACAAATTCAAGTCTCTCATTCAAAAGTTGCAAAAAGAATGATAAACACTTATTTACTCACAAGGGTGTAAATGAGTCAAGCTAAAATACTAGATGTTTAGGTTTGACTTGCGAAAAAGATGGATTGTTCTAGTTTGATTAATTTACTTAAACAAGTCCAATTGAAAGCTTGAATTTTTCTTGTCTAAAATCAAAAAATAAAATAAAAACTTAAACTTTGACTTGTTTAACTTATTTATAACTCAATTAATTTTACTTTTATGATTTGTTTCCATAAATTATCGTTTGATTTTATCGATTTATTATTTAATATAATAAATATGTCATATGTGGACAACACAAAGATGGGTTTGGAGGCATCCAAAGGATCCACCCCGGTATGGCTGAGCCTGTAAAGTTTTTTTTTTATATAGCATTGAAATTTTAGTATGCTATCTCTAAATGTACGCTAAGGCATGCCGCTCTTGTTTTTTATGTGCAACTTAGCAGTTCGATCATCATAATAGATAGATATATTTCTGGTTCTAATAATAGATAACACTTGTCATCATACAAATAAATTCATAGAAAACAAATGACATGTTATCAACTAACACATCACAAAGTTCAAAACATCTCTAAACAAAAGGTTTGTGACTTCGTGTTAGCAATAGTCTATTAAGTGTAACGAAAGCGGCTACATATGCATTCAGCATCCCCTAACATTTCTACTCATCATAAACCAGAATAATTTAAAAAGTAACCAAACTTGCTCAAGAACTCATAAAAACTATGGTACTTTTCAAAATAGATGGTGGAGCACTAGTGCCTGAGATAGAAATGTCGCTATTTGAAACCATTCTTGATCTGAAAAAGAAGATTCAGAAGGAGTTGGATGTGGAAGTTTACAGGCAAAGACTCTGGCATAAAGACAGAATGTTGAGAGACAATGAGTTAATTCATGACCAAGGCTTCTGCGCAAGTGAAACACTTCATCTCACTGTCATCCCGCTATCACCTCAACACACACTCAGTGTCAAGGTGAAGTTTGTGGGCAGTGATGGGTATGTGGAGGTGAAAGAAACAGATAAGTTGAGTGCATCTCATAGTCAGGGTACAAGGGAGTTAGAACAAATTTTTACAAATATAATTAAATTTCACTTGGAAAAACATACACGTAGAACTTCTACAAGGATGGAAGTACAGTTACACCTCTAGGACATCAAAATAGAAATTTACATGCGTTAACAAGTGGAAAAAAAATATTAAAGAGCATGACATAGCAGAGTATTTTACTTAATCAAACAGTTGGGTATGAGGATCCATGGCAGTGCCACATAGGCCTTCTTGGGCATCCATGGCAGCAAATAGTGCTCGTACGTAAAAGAATAAAGATAAAATTGAAGGAAAAGAGAAACCAATGTAAAGCTCAGATAGTAGGTAGATGTAATAAGGTATGAAGCAATTTAGTGTCTGAAAAATTAAAAATATTACATGAACCGATGACAATGCAAAATA
>PYAF01002335.1:593310-603663 GCA_007407185.1 Glycine tomentella | reverse complement strand
ATTTCTTATCCTGAATACCCCTTTTGCATGTCACATTCAATAATTAATCAAAACTATAACTTTAAAATCTGATTTAACATATTCCAATCAAATAGCCTTAACCTAACAGTGCTTTTCACGCCGCCAATCCGATTCCTACGTTTTCGTGAAAATTAGCGGACACACGAGAGAGAAAGCGAAACGAAAAACTCTGCGGGTTCGATTTCGATTATTGCAGATGCATAAAATGGAATGAAAGTGATTGATCGGGATTTAAGGAAATTAAAAGAGGGAAAAATGGATCGGAAAATTACCGGTGAGGCCACGGCAGTGGATGAGTTGAAGGGGAGTCTTGGAGGTGGAAAGACCAATGCGGGTTAGAGATGCGGCTCCACGCGCAAATGAGGTCATGGCTTCTGTAATATGAACCAAAATATATGATCGGGATTTGAGGAAATTAAAAGAGGGGAAAAAATTGATCGGAAAATTACCGGTGAGGCCACGGCAGTGGATGAGTTGAAGGGGAGTCTTGGAGGTGGAAAGACCAATGCGGGTTAGAGATGCGGCTCCACGCGCAAATGAGGTCATGGCTTCTGTAATATGAACCAAAATATATGATCGGGATTTGAGGAAATTAAAAGAGGGGAAAAAATTGATCGGAAAATTACCGGCGAGGCCACGGCGGTGGATGAGTTGAAGGGGGGTCTTGGAAGTGGAAAGACCAATGCGGGTTAGAGATGCGGCTCCACGCGTAAACGAGGCCACGGCTTCTTTGAAGGAAAGAGAGAAAGAGGGCACAGTATCGTGGTGCTGCCGATGCTGGCTTTTTTATAAGGTAGAAAGAAATATTAATAGGAAAGAGAGAAAGAGGGCACAGTATGTTGTGCTGCCGATGCTGGCTTTTTTTATCTAAGATAGGTAGAAAAATTTATTGATTACTATTTAGGATAAAGTTTAAAAAAATTATCAAATAAGAGGAACTTGTAATGCGATCCCTAAAAATAATACTAATTTTAAAGTGGTGAACAATCACAAACTTTAAATTATCAAATATATAAATATTTTTTATTTTTTTCATAACTTTAAAGTCGTGAACAATTACACAATTTTAAAGTCATGCATGTGCACCCCTACAAAAAATATATTACTATATATTTTTATATGTAATTTTTATATTATTTTATTTAATATTTTAGTAATTTATGTTATAAACAATTTTTTTTATATTTAATTATTTTTCTATATGTGAGATAGTGGTAGTTCAAAATTTTTATGTTAATTAAGAAAGAGGGTAAAAATATTAATTGCCATTTGGGAGTACGTTCTAAAAATATTATGATTCGAAAATTTAAGATTTAAAAGAAATGATTGGACTATACTTAATAAAAATGATGTACAATTAGCAAGTTTTAAAATTTTTTTTAAGGGTGTATGACTTTGAAGTCGTGTGATTGGTCACGATTTTAAACTTTAAAGTAGTGGTAAGTAAGAAAAAAAATAAAGAACAGAAATAGTAAATATATTTACGATTTCTTCAAAGCTCATCACCCTTAAACGGCATGACATTGTAATGGAGGATCACCTTCCTCTCTCTGCTTATTATGTCAATGAGGCTTCTGAGGTTCAACTCTCAGTTTTAATAGAGCCTCGTTGAGTTGCTAGTGTTGTTAGAATTAGCATTTAGTTTAGTTCTATTTTGGCTTACAATGTAGCAAGTGGCATTTGGTTTGGTAGTTGTATTTAGTTCAATGTAGGTTTATATTTTAACGTATCTTTTTAGTTTGGTTTTAATTCTAGATAATCAACACATTTATTTACATTTATTTATTAAGGTGTCTTTAATACATTTTTTTAAGACAAGTGAAAGTTACTGTATAATCTAATAGAAGCACAATGATGGACGCATTTAATGTAAAGTGAAACAATGGAACTGAAAATTCAATCAAATGAATAGTAGAATACAATACACATAAGACATATACAATATATCATTTATTTAATGTAAAAAACTTTCTTTTCTAGAATAAATATTATTTAAATGTTTTCACCTAAAAGTGTTCACATTTGTATAAGCCTCACCTTTTAATACACACTTCAATTTTCTTCTGCCAATCGGCAGCCATCAGGTCCTCTGATTTGTCCTCAATCACAGTATTTATAGTTAAATTTGCCTTCAAAAGTTTGATCCTGGTACCGCTGTTCAAATCGTAACCAGAAAAAGTCTCAGCCATGCCAAATGAACTACATAACCTTGGTGTCTACTCATCTATAGAAGCATGTCTACATAAGCATCAAGTCCTTGTTTGACAAGACACTTCTTCAGCTTGTATAGTGCTCGGATCTCCAATTGACGAACCCTTTCCTTAGACAAACCAAATATGTCTCCAATTTCTGATAAAGACTTCTGTTCACCATCCTCAAAACCATATCTTAACCGGATAATTCTCCTCTCTTTGGGATGCAAGATACTTAGGACATTGAGAACATGCTGCCTCATAAGCTGTTTTTCAACACTCACGTCTGTGGCCTCAACTGTCGGGTCTGCAGTAATCTCCTGCAATAATAATAAAAAATTATGGTTAACTGAGCATTTGCAATATTATGTTGCCTTAAAAAAGCGGAGGATCCATTATGACCACATTCGACATCCAATAACATCATGAGACCAACTGAACAAAAATTCATAACAAAGCTATATATGGCAATAACACAAAAATTCAGAGCTGAAATAAAAAAAGATGAATAGCCCATTTCAATAAATGTAGCAGAATTTTAGATTGCTAATTGTCTGATTGTCTTCACAAGTTAACGAAAGCTCACATGCCAGAAGAGAGGTACTGAAACGTGCAGATTTAAATGAACTTGTGCTGGTAATGAATTGAACAGAACAAAGTAGATACTGACACTTGAGTCTGATCACTACTCAGTCTAGCCATTAAGGTAGTATGCTATGGTTCCCTGGTTAATATCATACCAAAATGGTATGATCTGATTCTGATTTAACAGCTCCTCCAAGCATTAACATACATTAGGTCACCGGTTCCCTTTCATCACGCACAGCATAATTACTAAGAAAAACTCAATATGCTTGTAGTTGCTATTAGACTACCCATTAGTTTTTATAATTATCAGCATAAGCAAAACCCACCATACAAATACTCACCAAACTGAAAATGGGAAACTGAATAACACTATAATCTGTTGTAAATCCTTTTTGTGTAAACATTCTAAATATTGATGCAGAACTTGCTTTTCACAGTTACCCTTTATAGATATAAGAAGTTGCATCATATCAAGGGGAAATAACATTAATTAGCTAGCATACAATACCTGGAAAGTTGTATTTTGGTCAGCCCACACAGTTTGCTGCATTGAAATGGGAATTCTTGCAGAAAATAGTAATTTGTCAATCTTTTCTACTGTAACTCCTACCCTTCTTGCTAATTCTTCTTTAGTTGGGTGAAGATTTCCTTCCTGAATGTACAATTTCTTTGCCTCCATTACCTTGCCCAATAGAATAAATACCTTCTCCTGGAGATAACACGAGTTCCGTGTTACAGAAATAGAATTGATTCTCGCTTGTAAATAGCAAAGATACAATAAAAATATTAAAGCAATGGTAGGTGACATCATTTTTGTTCCATGTTAACAACAAAAAAATATTTCATGAACACTGACACTTCAAAAGGGTGAAGCTTAAATTTAGACAACTAAATTTACCGGTAGACGGATTGTCCTGGAATGTCGAAACACCGCCTTCCTTATTGCTTGCCTTATCCACCAGAATGCATAATTACCAAATCGACCACCAACTAGGGGATTGAATTTTTCAACACTCTTCATAAGACCCATACTTCCCTCCTGCGACAGCACCAGAGAAGAAATGTAAAATACAGCTGCTAATTGTCATTGACAATACTGAAGAGTGAAGACAATTATTACAACCCTTTAATCAAAGTAGTTTTTTCCCCCAGTTCATGCTCCAACACAAGCCAATCATTTATTTACTGGTTCTATGTTGAGAAAAGTTGACGAATGCGGTTAAATTGAGATCAGTAAAGACAAAAAATGGCAAAATCGAAAGCATTAATTCCCCTTCTATATCCTACATCTATAGTCTTTTTATCCTAGTATATCTCTTTCACATTTAAGAAAAGTCAAGACTCTTGGTTAACTAATTGATGAAATACTAGGCAATATAAAAAAATCTTGAATGATAATCACAATTTAGAATATAACAAACCAGGAAAACCATGTAAACACTAAACAGCCTTTGCTACAGGGAAAGGAAGGTCTTTAATTTCTAAAAGGCTACCTGTAATAAGTCCTGAAGGCTGAGACCACGCCCCTGATAACTTTTGGCAACATGGACTACCATGCGTAAATTTGCTTGAATAAGCTTTTCCCTGCTTCTGCTACCAGAACGAAGCTGTGCATGCAGCATTCGACAATTAAGTCCCGCACCCTCAGCCCATTCAGCCATAGTTGGTTCCCTTGCAAATTGACATTGAAGCTTGGTCTTCACTTCTTCCAATCTCAATAAGTCCTGTTACATTTTCCATGTTAATAGAGCATCCCATGAGTTTAAGTAAGGAATTCAGGGGAACTAGCAAAACACCTGTATCTGAGAAATTAGTTGAGATTCTTGTTCCAGTGTCAAAAGTTGTTTTCTTTCGGGACCCCGCAAGAACAAGCAAAGGGGATCATTTTGATCAAGTTCTTCATTTTTCTTCTTTTCTACGCGTAGCTTTTCTTGCGCATCATCCTTTCTTGCAAGGTAAGTTTCATCGTCTATAACTTTCGACTTAGGTACTTTTCTTTGTTTTGATCGTCTCTCTAAAAGCCGTGTCGACCTCACAGTTTTATTTCTTCCAATTGAAGGATCAGCCAAGCTAGTAGAGGCCAGACTGAATGGAAGTTTTTAGTTTAGGCATTACACTCCAAACAAATTAACCTATAAACAGGAAAAATAAATTAAGGATGTCAGAGTTAGCCAAGAAGATAGAACTAACCCAAAAGGAATTGAATCATCATCAGCTTTAATTGATTTCAAGTCTTCAACTACTGAGAATCCTTGTTTCGAGGTAGACAAAGTTTTCTTAGCAAGAGAAACTCTATTACATTGCACACCATTTGTATGCCTATCCGAGTCAGCAGAAACTTGCTGTAGAGTTGAAGAAGCAGAAATTTCTCCTGTTTGTGAGGAAGCTAATCTGCAATAGACCATTTATACACCTATAAGGAGGCAATTAAGGACGGGCAAAATTTACTATAAGCAATTACTAAATGATTAAATTGACATCAAAGAACAATTTTAGTTGTCTTACAAGTTCTGTAAATGAGGCCAGTGATGCAGGTGCTTCCTAAAGTCAAGCACTACCTGATAAGCATTTTCAGTGTCATTCTCTTCATGAACCGTGACTGTATCCATCTGCCTTGTACTTAACATTGCCTGGAGTAAAACATGGGGAAGATTCATTAGTACAGTGTCCATTATGTGACTAAATAGGAAAAACCTGTAAATTACAACCTAAGAAAAGAGTTGGTGCATCCATGCAAAAAAGATGGCATCCTTACATTTAATAGACTAAAAGTTGGTCTCAAAAGTTTTAACTCATTGAGATTGAATGGACCAGAAATCAATTCTTATTGATTGGACAACAAAGTAAAAAAAAAAATTGAAGGATTTCATTATATGGATTTAAAGAAGCCTGAATTTGATGAAGCCAGTATATCAATAAAATTTAAACCTGCGATGTCTTATCTTCCTTAGACATGTGCAGAAGAGGCCTATATTCATCACGCTGCTCTTGTAAAAGAACTGAGGCAGGAAAATTCTGTGCTGAAAAATTAGAAGACCAAGAGGCAACTGTAGGGGAAGCTTGTTCGTGAAGCACCAAAACTGCAGGTATATAAGCATAGAAATGTAACATATTTTCAGCTCAGACTAATAACAAGTTGGGGGAAAATGTATATGCACAGTCACACACTACATGGATCAAAAAGGAAAATTTGTGTGGAGACTGGAAGTAAATGGAAACCAACAAATTAGCGAAAGGAATCCTTTAATGATATATTTGTAAGCAGAGTTTCAGAGGAAAAGAGGAGGGAGGACAACTTTACTTTTTTTTAAATTAAGAGAATTACCTAATGTTTATAAAAATTAAAAATAGAAAAAGATTATGACATTAAGTATATCCCAATCTATTAGCTTATTTCTTTCATTTAAAAAAAAACGTAAATAATGCAAGCAGTGACATCTAATCACAAACCATCATATTTGATAAGTTTGTTGGTATTTATAATAATTATCTTAAAATCTCAATAATTAAAATTCATTATTTATTCGTGAAAAGTTATACAATTCAAGTCTACAACACACACAACACAGGTCCCGAATGCAAAATCATGCATAAATTAAACAGCATTGGTAAAGTATAAACGGTATTCAACTTCCCAGAAAGTGAGCAGAAAGAGTAAAAACAGCATTGAGGACAACCGTGGAACGATTATCTTGCCACATTACTGATTTTCCACCCATACCAGTTTCATCTTAATTTAAAAATATCTTCTACCACACAAACAACACAAACAAACAATTTTTAACAGAAAGCCAAGTAAATTTGGGAAAATTCAAATGCAGAGCCAGTTATAATGTTGCTCCAAAAAGTAAAAACACTTGTTAGTAGTTAGTAGTTAGTAGTTACTAGAGACAAATAGAGGAAACGAAAAATTGTAGCAACTGAGTTTATACAGCACCGGAAGTAGAAGAACTCGAGGGAAGAGTGTTCCAAGGGTGATGAGTTCTTGGAGGAAACGGTGGAGAAGAACAGAACATGGTCCTTGCGAATTCCATAGCTGAGGAGGAACAAGAAGAAGAGCATAGTACGCTAAAGTGGTTGCAGCAGCGTGATCATTGTGCAGAGGAAATGGAAGTGGTGTTTGGTTGCCACCACCATGGCGGGGTGGGATATCAAGATAGAAACGGATAAAGTGGGAAGAAGGAAAAGGCTTTCGTAGAGACGTAGCCTATTTCGGACCTCTGAATTTCTTTGTTTTTCCGACACTGGATTAGGTTGCTTTTTTTTTATTTCGCATTATAACAATAATAATAACAATAAGAGTAGTTTTGGATATGACTATGGCCATTTTTTTTCTGTTTGGATTTGGGCCAGTCTTTGGAACGTGGCTACTTCTAGCCCAGCTTCTATCTAAACCCAGTTTCTGGCTCGTTATCCATTGAGGAATTTTTTTTTTTTTAATAAGTAGACAAAACTGTGAAGGTTTTTAATGAAAAAAAGATGAGTTTAACTTCCCACACCAGCTCTTTTTCCAATACACCCAACATATTTTTTTTATTTCCAACTTTACCCTCATACGGATTAGCAATCCGTAAGAGTCATATGGATTGACAATCCATATGACTCATACGGATCAGCAATCCGTAAGAGTCATATGGATTGACAATCCATATGACTCTTACGGATCATCAATCCATATCATATGAGTCATACGGATCAACAATCCATATGAGTCATACAGATCAGCAATCCGTAGGAGTCATATGGATTGTCAATCCATATGACTCTTACGGATCAACAATTCGTATGACTCATATGGATTGTCAATCCATATGACACTTACGGATCAACAATCCGTATGACTCATATGGATTGACAATCCATATGAGTCATACGGATCAGCAATCCGTATAACTCATACGGATCGACGATCCGTAAGAATTGAATGGTGTATGTCGGTATGCAACTTACGGATTTTGAGAAGGGCAAAATTGGTATTACACTGTGCATGTTGGGTGTATTAGAAAATTGGCTGGTGTAGAAAGTTAAACTCAAAAAAGATTGTAAAAGCTACAAAAAGTCGAATGAATACTACTCTGGATAAAGTGAGATGAATAATACTACTATTTCATAACACCAAACCTTTCGGGAGTGGAATAAAAAGTAAAAATGAATTGAGATAAAAGTTTTAAATTAAAATAGAGGATAAAATATGGATTTTTGTGTTTCTTCTTAGTTTTTTTTCACTACAAACAAATGGAGGTAAATAAGAATCATGACCAAAGATAATTTATAACCATTATATTTGGCAAAAAAACCAATTAAATACAAATTAAATAAAAAATTACGCATTTGGTGCCATTTCGAAAGTATTTACGCATCTGGGCATGACCAGTCATGCCCAGTTCTGGGCGTGACCAGTGTGTATATATGGCCCCCGGACTTCACTGTTCACTCACTTCTCAGCTTTTGACTTCTCTCTAAAAGCTTCTCTCTGCCTTCTCTCTAAAAAGTTCTCTGACTTCTCTCTAGAAGTGCTCTGGGTTCTCTCTAAAAGTTCAGAGGCATCAGCTTTCTTCGGTTTTCAGCAACGAAGCTCTGCGAACAAATAAGTTAATTTGTTTTTTAATTCTGAATGATATTTAATTTATTATTTTTGTTGATTTAAGTTAGTTAATTTATTGATTATTATTTATATTTAGGACATGATTTATTTTATGCTGTAGAAAATTGTTAGATGGTAGGTGACATGATTTGCACTAGTTTAGGGTTATGATTTAGTATTAAGTTAAGGGTTAGATTTTATGGTTAAGATATTGATTTAGTATTTAGTACTGTTGTATACACTCCATACCCACCAACTCTGAGACTCTCAAGCAGCGACCAAAGGGTTGTAATTCATCATCAAAATTGGGATTATCCCATACCCACATGTCATTTTCATTGCAATTCTATAGACTCGGAGATTCCTTATATGCACACCAAATGAAGCCGCTTTCTAAACCATTCTAAACACTGTTCCCTAGGGTTACCGATTTTCTATAATCTTCTAATCCTAAAATTATTAAAATTTAATGACAATCTACTTCAGGATCACATAAAGATACCATTTAGGGTTAGGGTTTAGGGTTAGGGTTTAGGTTTAGTATTCGTGGTTTATGGTTTTAGTGTTAGGGTTAGGGGTAGGGTTTAGGGTTTAGTTTTTAGGGTCTAGGGTTAGTATTCATGGTTTATGTTTTAGGGTTAGGGTTAGGGTTACAGTTTAGGGTGAATAATTTACCAACTGTATCTGCTGATTAGAATTCACTAATTTATTAAATATAAAATGGTCTCATAGATGGCTGATTCATCATCTTCGGCATCTTCGCGGTCTGCATCGGATGACGAGGGTCAGACATTGGATCCGACGACCCACGTTGTGCCTACCCCATATAAATGGGGGGTTTAGCGGAGGCGTATCCAGATGTCACATTTCACAAGCGGTGTGGAACAGTGACAAAGATCGTGTGTTGAAGACTCGGCGTGGCAAGATATCAGGGGGCCCAAACTGTGATGATATTCCTGCTATCGTTTCGGTCATGTTAGGCCAGGCAGGATTCTTACATGTCGCACGCATGCGACATATTCAGGTATAAATTTTGCAATTGGATAAGTGTACATGCAAATTAATTCCTATAAATGATTTTTTATATATGTTTTTTAAACTTTACTTCAGATCGACCCTCCACTTATCAGTGCTTTGGTTGAGCGGTGGAGACCTGAGACACATATGTTTCACACGCCACAGGGTGAGATGACCATCACGTTGGAAGATGTGGCTGGTATATTAGGATTAGGCAGTGAGGGACAGGTCGTCACCGGAGCTACGTCTAACGACTGGCGTAGCATCATCGAGGAGGTATTTGGTCATCCTCCTCTAGAGTCTGAGGTTAGAGGAGGATTACTGCGGCTGGGCTACTTTGATAGGAATTACGCGCGGTGGGACGAGGTGGGAGGGGAATTGGTCGAAGTTATCAGGTTTTCGAAGGCTCACATCGCGCACATCATTGGCGGATGGCTTCTATGCGACAGATCCGGCGGCAGCACTGTCGGTTGTCGCTATGTCCCTTTGCTAGCAGGGGACATGACTGATATAGCTAGGTATAGCTGGGGTCTGCGGTCCTCGCACATTTGTTCAGACAAATGTGCGAGTGTATAGATCTAGATAGGAGTGACATCGGTGGGTGTCACGTGCTACTGCAGATATGGGCGTGGCTCAGATTTTCACCCACTGCTCCAGCTATACCCCAGCCTACTCATCAGGAGTGGCATTACGGCCACAGGTATGCGTTCTTATTTTCTTTTATTAATGACCTTTCCACCTATTTCTTTTATTAATGTCATTTATTTAAAATTTAGGTTTAATGCTTTAGAGAAGTATGTTCCACACAACCTTCCGTGGTATCGGGTTACGTTAGATTCCCTTGCTCGGGATGAGGTACGTTATGTTATTTGCTTAAGTTTTGGATATTTTGCATTTGTTGTAATCATTTTTCTTTTGTAATTGTGTGTTTAACTGTTTTGTTCAGGTCGT
>PYAF01002335.1:570865-586642 GCA_007407185.1 Glycine tomentella | reverse complement strand
CCAAAACTAATTTAGATAATAGAAGTAAATAAAAAACATTTGAAAATAAAAAACAGATAGAAAATACATTTAAAATTTATGTAATTCTTATAATCAATTTAAAACTGATTCAAAAAACATGTTTTTATTCAAAATGATTTAAAAAAAATGTATTGATACGCCAAAACTAATTTAGTTAATAGAACTAATTTTGAAGTAAATAAAAAAACATTTGAAAATAAAAAACAGTTAGAAAATATATTTAAAATTTATCTAATTCTTATAATCAATTACAAATTGATTCAAAGTAGTTCAATTTTAAATTGATCTTCTAAATTAATTCAATTATTAGAAAGAAAAAAAGGTGAAACAATTTGAGAAGCACTTGGTTTGATTTTTTATCATCATATATCGCTAGCCTACCAAGCAATATATTCCTTCTCCGACACGTGGGACCACATATAATGTCTTATAACTCAACCATTTTAATATATTATCGATATATTAAAATAATTTATTTTGGTTAGGCATTTGTTGTTTAGGATTGTTTATTAATTTTCAATGAAAAAATTTAGTTATAGAGAGTAATAGATCACGATGGCAATGTTGGACGGACCCCACCGGCAGAGTCTCCACTAAGCGTGATAGACCTGGGTCCCTCTGTACGGACTTTGCTTACACTACAGGAGAAACATATATCGACGTATGTGTGGAACTCACAGGGTGATCTGACCATGCGCAAGCGTGTACTTAATGTTAGGCATGCTGCGACACACGATCATAACGCTATACCTGAGGACATCATTCGGTGGCTTAGAGAGGCTGGTTTTTATCACGTTGCGCGTCTGCGCAATCACGAGGTACCCATATTCAACATATGTGTTAACTTCGAATTAACATGTTTGAATTGTATTGTAATGTGTACTTGTATTGTAATGTATCCGTTACTGTTTTGTAATTTATTTATTTAGATCGACCACCATCATGTGTCAGCGCTTATCAAGCGATGGCGACCTGAGACATGTACGTTCCACATGACGATGGGTGAGGTGACAATCACCTGGAGGATGTACATCATCTGTTGGGACTGCCGACCGATGGTGATGTTGTTACCGGTCATCATAGACGACATAATTTTCGGGCTATTATTGGTGACCTGTTAGGGGTTGAGCCGACTGCTGGTAGGAATTTGCATGGCTGTTTATTGGGCCTGCACTACTTGCGAGAGCAGTTTGATGATTATGCGGTCCATGCTGGCACGGAAATTGGACGCCGGAGATACACTCCTGCATTGATTTTGCATATTTTAGGCGGTATGTTGTTTGTTGACACGGCTTCGAGCTTTGTGCTCGCTCGGTACTTATTATTTCTAGATGATTTTCAGCGCACAGGCACGTTTAGTTGGGGCTCTGCAGTTCTTGCATCATTGTATAGGGAATTGTGTAAGGCGACACATCCAGCACGTCGTGAGATGGGTGGATGTGCTTCGTTGTTGCAGTTATGGGCTTGGACGCGAGTGATTAAAGTAGAGTAACATGTAGGCACACATTTGATTGAAAATGGTAAATAATCAAATGAATAAATCATTGAAATCATATAATGTTTTTTCAACTGATCCATTAAAGAAGTAAAATGTATTTGCATAGCCAAGGCAACCAGCTAGTTGGGACTGAGTCATCACTATAAGGGAAGTTAAGTAAGAAATTTGACATTCATGCTTATTACTTACTATATAATGAGACATTCAAGTGATTAAACCTCCAATAAAAAATACACAACTAACTAGCAAAACAATGTGCATGCATACCTGGAACCGGAGGCGGGTCTTGCATTCCGACAATGCCTGGAGAAGGAATTGGGAAAGCATGATCGAAATCACCGTCTACGTTCGTATTCGATGAGTCACTGTCTGGAACAACACCTTCCTCCACCTCGTCCTCAGAACTATCCATAGGCCAAGCTGGGTCGTAGGCCGGAACCATTTCATTCTCCAGTGGTATATCCCCATCTTCAGAACCCATTTGTTGGGTTGGTTGCGAAAGTGGTGGTATTGATGGGGATACATCTCTGTCTTCGGGACTAACTAGCGGCTCTCTATTAATGTCAATGGAGCGAATGGATTCGACATAATGTTGATTGCTTGATTGTGCACCACAATTTAATTCCGCATACAATTCAATAAATCTGGGGTTTCCTTTGTCCGATATGCATGCGTCTATAACTAATGCTACGTCGTCATCATCTACAATATCAACACCAACCCACTAAACCGGGTTGCCCGATGCACATCTAGCAATCAATCGAGATACAGATTGTCTGCGTTGTAATCTCAATTTTTTGTAAATCATTTTCATCAAATCTTGGTGACTGCATTCTGCGGGCATACGAAACATTTTACTTTCTCCTTCAAAAACTTGACCATTAGGTCCAACATATCTACTCCTATTATAATAGACAATGGTTATTAAACCATTTCCTTTACCACTCATTTTCGAAAAATTATACTAAAAAATAACACAGCTTTTACGATAATGTGTTCGAAATTCAAAATTCAACTAAAAAATAATAGAGCTTTTACGATAATATGTTTCGAATTGAAAATTCAACTAAAAAATAATAACAGAGCTTTTGCGATAATGTGTTTCGAATTGAAAATTCAACTAAAAAAACAGAGCTTTTGCGGTAATGTGCTTCGAATTGAAAATTCAACTAAAAAATAACATGGCTTTTGCGATAATGTGTTTGGAATTCAAAATTCAACTAAAAAATAACATAGCTTTTACGATAATGTCTTCGGAATTGAAAATTCAACTAAAAAATAAAAGACCTTTTACAAAAATGTGTTTCGAATTAAAAATTCAACTAAAAAATAATAGACAGAGGTTTTACGATAATGTGTTTATAATTCAAAATTCAACTAAAAAATAATAATAGAACTTTTACAATAATGTTTCGAAGTACAAATTCAATTAAAAAATAACCGAGCTTTTACGAAATCGTGTTTGGATTCGAAAACTAACAAAGCATGAACAACTTGTGCCAAAAGGAAAAATGGAGGTGGTTTATATAGGGCCAAAAAGCAAAATCAGCTCCCAAATTCACTGGGTCATCCAGCTAAATAAGCTATTAAATTTACTCTGGCCCAAAGTGACTTAATAGGGAAATGACACGTGACATTCCCACCTAATCCGTAGGGGAGTGCAACGATATAGGACACGTGGCCTGACACACGTAATTCACTGTTCAGGGAAGCGAATTACGTGACTAACAAGGAAACACTACATCAACTTCCTTAGTTCGCTTTTGCCCACAGCAAATTTACTCGCGTGGCATTTTGGCAAAACCTTTCCTCTGCATGGCATTCTAGCCATTTATTTTAAAAAACATGACAGAAAAGCCACTGTTCCGGATAATAATTGATAGTAGAAGGGGAAAAATCTGTCAAGGCGTGAACCAAACTTTCACATCAGTTCATCACAATTTCCAAAAGTAGTTAACATGTCAAAACGTCAATGGACTCACGTTAATATTAAATTCAGTTTGTAATTTGATTTGAGCTGCATATGAACTTTTTTTTTAATTTAAATTTCATTCGATTCCAGTTCGAAAATAGTTGAATTCAACTCATTAATTTAAATCATTTAAATCAAGAATCAAATTATTTGAATCTTATACATTTCAATTTTTAATTTATTAATAAATATTAGATAAATTATTATTTAATTTAAAAAAAAAACTAAACTAATCTTATTCTATTAGTTTTGTAGAACCACAAAATATGACAAAAAAATATAATTACAACTAAAGTATACATAAATAAAAATTATCACATGCTGCTTATATATAAAAAAAAAACTCAATTAATTATATAAATTTAATATGAATTATATATATTAAATTGATTAAATGAGTTAAATTATACACATTTTAAGTTTAACTTATTTATTTAACCAGCTCAACTTTTAACTCATGCTAAACTCATTTGATTCATAAATAAAATTCTAACAAGTTAATTATCAAATCAAATTTTAAATTATTTTGAAGTTTATTCAATTTATTATCACCCTTATATAACACCTAAAGATGGATATACAGATCCAAATCCATAGGCCAGCCCATTAAACTCGTAGATCTTACAATTAACGAACCTCTTATTTTAAAATACCTCTCTCTTGTCTATGGTACCTATATCTTTTTAAATGTTTATTTATTTGAATATATATTCATTTAATCGACAAAGCCATTTTCAAAACAGATTTATTCTTATATATTGCACAGAATGGTTGGACGATAATGCTATACTTTTTCATATATATTTTTATACTTCTGATTTTTTAATCATTATTTTGCTTATTCTTGGTATATGGAATTATTTTATTTTCAATTAGTTATTTATTTGGATTCTCATTTTAGAAATAGATGTGTTAGAAACTTCTGTAAAAGTTAGTTAATTACCATATAACTTAAAAAATTATGTGTTTACAATTAATTATCATGAGAAATTTTAATAATTTATCGTCAATTAATATGTAAAATTTAATTTCTCCTACAAGTTTAGAAAAAATTTAACTTTTACTTATTAACAAATTAACAAAATGTTTATATTTTTTGTGCAACAAAATATTTATTTTAAAAATATTTTTATTTCCTTTTGTCAAACATGTGGGTGAAAGTGTTTTGAGGTCAAGTTATGATGAATTTGTCTCTGTTTCAACATGATTGAAATTTTGTTATAGTGATTATATGAATTTAAATTTGATCCAATTAAGATTCAATAATATATACAAGACATGAGTGGATCAAATTGTTTTGTTAACATAATATATCAATCTTAAAATTAAAATTATATATATAATTAAACCATAAAATTAAAGTAGTATAACTTAAAAGAATAAAAGTGCATATTTAGTCAAGAAAAAAAAGGAGTATATATATTACAATATATGTTTCAAGATAAATAGTACTACATCAATATGATAATAAAAAATAATTTTATTTGATTTCTATATATTTTTATTAAAACCCTCTTAACAAAATAATTTGAAAATTATTAAGTAAAAGTAAACATTATGTTAAGGAAAAAAATATCAAAGACATGTTTATTTATTTATTTCTTATTTCTTACTTTTTAGTCTTAAAAATTAATTTCTAAATTAAATAATTTTATGTTACTCGAACATCAATTCCTAGAACCATCAAAACAGGTTCAAACCCGCAAACCAAGTTGTCCCACCATGCATCCAAGCCGAACCATAAAAGCTAACAAATTTCACAATTGAATCTAAAAACAAACCCAACCCACCCGAACAAAACCCATGATGTGCCTGGTAGACCCACCAACCCACTTAAGTAAATCTAATTCTAAGAGCGAACAACGCAGTACACGCAAGTTATAATTACAAACTTAGTGACTTACACAAACACAATCATGACTCCTGCTCGACCACTCTCCTTCTCCGTGACTTTGTCGACGACGCCTCAGTCCCCACTCACATGGCAGCGCTAGCAGCATGCCCTCACTCGACCACTCTCCCTCTCTGTCACTCACTCACTTTGCTCTCTATCGAGACTCGAGATCCACTCTCTGCTACAAGCCCGCAGCCCACTCTTTGTTGAGACCTACTTTCTTCTGCGACCCACTCACAAGTATCAAAAACAGTTCACTTCTACGACCCCGTACCATTGCTTTGCCACTACGAACACTCACCCCTAATCTCTATCTACCAGTGATGCAATCACAAGCTTTTTTCATGTATTATAGATTTACAGTATTTGGTGTTGATTTTTAAAAATATATGTATGATATTTTCTTAAAAAAATTTAGGTGGATCAACTGAATTAACCCGCAACTTGTGGTGTCTTGGGATGGGGCATTTTCTTCAAGACTAAACTATAAGTGGGTCAGGTTGAGTTGGTTTGTTAATAAGATGGGTTGAGGTGGACGGGGCACAATGGACCGAACAAACCCATTTTGACAGCTTTATCAATTCTTGATAAAATAATTATTAAATTTTAAATTTGTTTAAAAAATCAAAAAACAAAAACTGTCAAGAAGTATTTTACTCACCCTCTTCTTTTGTTTTGCTGTTCTATTTTAAGAAAGTGGATTTTCTAGAGTGGTGTTGCATATGCTTAGGCATGAACTTGATTTAAGTATTTATGAGTATAAACAATTAAATTTATTCTTAAAAGTGTGGTGTGGTGATAAATTAGTTCCTAAAAGATAATAAATAAAAATTTAGTTCTTGAATATATAAAAAAATGCGACAAATTAGTCTTCTATTAAATTTGTGAAACTATTTTGTCATTAAATTACAATATTTAAGATCTAATTTGACAATAAGTTGTATTTTTTATGATCAATTTAATATTAAAAGTTTAAGGATTAATTTATTATTAAATTATTTGCAGGACTAATTTATTAATATATTACACTTTCAAAGATGAATTTGATTATTTAGCCTATTTATTATTTTCTTTTTTGGTTTGGAAAACTAATAGCAAAATTTAAAAATAGAAAACAATCACACCCTATGACCCACCCTTACCTCTCTCGAAATATGATAAATAATAATTATTCTAATAATATATATTTGTTCCAAAATTTATTTTTAGCTCTTTCTAAATTCAAATAATTAAATTAAATTGCAACAAACAATCATCAAATATTTTAAAAACAAATATTTAATATTTTCTATTTTTAATTATCCATAACAGTAAAAATAGTAAAGACACCAAAATGGTATATGACTATATGCATTTAACACTTTTGAAATTGCCAATAAAATAAACCTTTGTCTTCTTTTTTTTTTTTTTAAAGGTTTTAAATACACATGTTGAATGCCAACATTAAGTTGGTAAAAAATTGAGCTAAGATTTGTAAGTCTCATATTCTAATTTTTGTGAATCAAAATATGTGGCTGGGATGAGACACCATATTAAAAGTGGTCAAGTAAGTTTTTCAACAAAAAGTATTATATTATAATAACAAAAAAATAGACATTTTGAATAATTTAAAAGTTCAATAGAAAAATCCCAATAATAAATGATAATCCTTTTTAGTTATTAATTTTCTTAATGTATACTTGTAGACACATAATAAAAAGATAAAACAATAGAAATATTTATGACACCATAATTATAGAAATTATTCAAGATTTACCCATTTTAATAATTTAAGATATTTAATATTTTACCTCATATACTTTATAACACACAATGTATTAGAAAAATCATTTAATTGTCAATTATTATTGATTGAAAAATGTCATATCTTTTTAAAAATCTTCATGTTACTTTATAAAGGAAATATCAGATGACAAAATAATATATTTAATATTTTATAAATGTAAATTCATTTAATACTTTATCATGTAAATAAATATTGCACCAAGGTTTAGAATTTTTAATATAAGTTTCATAGTTATACACTTTGCAGTATAACAAATTTATATTTTCAATCAATTAAAAATTATAAACACATAACTTTAATATAATTATTATAAAATACCGTTTTTATTCCTCTTATTTTGTTGAATTCGTATTTTTGATTCCTTCATTTTAAAATATAAACATTTGGTTTTCAAAGCTAAGTTCAAAGATATTTACTTTTTTTTATACCGCAAGTGACAAACTATAGCCATTTGCGATCACCGTTGTCCTACTTGACTATTTTATCTATCCGGGTATCCTTCATTCATTCGTTCAACCTTGGGGATAACCATTAGCATTGAGGTCAATCACCACACCACCTCTATCATACGAGATTACATGATGCGAGAGTGCATGGTCAACACACACCTACCTAAAGCGGCCTACATTCCGCTTGCAACCAATACAAGCACAACCTAACTTGCACGAAATTCAACAACCAAAACCACTGGTAGTCCTGCGGGACGACATCCTCAAAAAAGAAAAAGTTAGCAGTACTGAACAAGCAAGTCAACGGTCGGGTTTTGTTTTAAAAAATTGTGATTTCAGTCCCCTATTTTAAAGTAGAGACATTTAATCCTCTTATTTTTAAAAAAATTATAATTTTAGTAAAATTCTTGATTTTGTCTATATTTTATTTCTTTTATTTTAATCTAGTTCAACCATAGACCAAACATATTCATTTAAGGTATCATAAAAAATAATTTAATTAATTATAATAAAAGAAATAAAAGAACTAAAACATAGATAAAATTGAAGATCGAATCAAAATTATATATTTTAAAAATAAAAGGATTAAAGTTGTGAATTTTTTTAAATAGATGGACCAAATGTCTTTATTTTTAAATATGAGAACTAATATTGTAGATTTTTTAAAATAGAGGAATCAAATATCTCTATTTTAAAATAAATGAATAAAAATTACATATTTAGTAAAATAAATAGATCAAAAAGTATATTTAAGTCTAAAAATTAACAAATTTTATATGATAATTTATGATTAGATAAAATGATAAAATTGTTTTATATTTTTAATGTATATAATATTTTCTTATATTCTTATTATTAATTAGTTTCTCTTCTCTAGTCTCAAATATAAGAAAAAAAATTAATTTGTGCTAAATGAGAAAATTAGTTAACCATATTTAATTATATAAATGTTAATTAAAAATTAAAATTTTCTTTAACTTATTTTTTATTGGAACTTATATAAGAAATAAAAAAAATTCAATAGAACTAAAATTTCAATTAAATAAAGAATATTTCAGAAATAATAATATTAAATAAGTTATAATTGATTAAATTTTATATATATATATATATATTTTTTTTTTTTTTTAATATTTGAGACCGAAACAAAGATTAATTTGGGTTACTTAGGGACATTGGAAAGTGGGGTGCGAAGATTTGCAAACGCAAAAGTGAAGGCCCACTCACTTCAAATCCATGCTACCATTAATATATAACCCTTCACTCTCTCACTCACCTCACTCTCCCTTGTGGGGTCACAATATCGACACTCAAAATCAAATCAAAACCCTAAATTCCCAATTCACCAAACCCTACAATGAACTCACAAGTTGTACTACACAACAATTTCGAAACCAAAACCTCCGCCACAGTCACCACAACCACCGAGTCTCCACCCACCGCGCCGCCATCGCTCGCCGTCGCGAAGAGACCTTCCACCAAGGACCGCCACACCAAGGTCAACGGCCGCGGCCGCCGCGTCCGCATGCCGCCGCTCTGCGCCGCGCGCATTTTCCAGCTCACGCGCGAACTCGGCCACCGCTCCGACGGTGAGACCATCGAGTGGCTCCTCCGCCACGCCGAGCCCTCCATCATCGCCGCCACCGGCTCCGGCTCCGTCCCCGCCGCCCCCGTCTCCTCCGTTGCGCCCTCCGCTCCCTCCTCCGAGCCCATGGTCGCCTGCCCCGTCACGGCGGTCGGCTCTCAGGGAATGTTCGCCGTGCCGCCTCAGCCGAGTGGCCGGCTCGACCTGTCCCCGCCGCCTGGGATGGAGTTCTCGGTGAACGGTTACCGGCACATGCCGTTCACGGCGCTTCTGTTGCAGCCGGCGACGGCGGACGAAAATCAGAACGACGAGTCTCTCGGCGAACAATGATAGCGGTTCGAACCATTAAAAGTTTTTTTTTAAAAAAATTTATTGATTTTGGGTTAGTTTTTAGTTTTGCATGGAATCAATGTAAATTACTATTAGAAACCATATGAATGTAAATTATAATATATTTGGACCTTTTTAAATAAGGGGGTTTAATAATGTATACAAAATTTGGATTCGGATTTGAATTCGACGGTCATTGGGAGTAGAATAAGACGAACATTTTCTACGTCGTGTTAAAATTCGAATGTATGGTTTTGCCCGAAAGTTTTATGATGATTTTCGAGACATGTAATCGTGTTCTTTGTTGGCAAATGTGGTTGAGAGTTTCTCAGTTTTGTTGTGTTTCTGTGATTAGATTAGTGCAGCGGTTGTGGTGATTCAGTGTGTATTTGGATGAAAATTAATTTTAATTAGAATTGATTTTATAAAATTGATCTTAGTTAAAATTTATTTCTAAAATTGATTTTGAAATGAATTGTTTTATGTTCGGATGAATTATTACACAATTAGAAAAAATCAATGTAAAATTTTGGATAAGAGGGTCATATGGTCTATCGTGGACCACTTCCATACTTCAAGTTGAAAATCAAAAACCTTGTCATCAGAGTTGCTTTCACGAACTGTCTTGTCCGCTGCAGCATTCGTCCAATTTTGGCTAAAGGTTTAGGGCAAATTTTTGGGCAATTGACATTGGTAGATTGTAATTGTATAGACGTGATAAAGGGGGTTCGATGTAGTGAAATGGGAAAGTCTCCAACATGTAAACTAATGTTTAAATTCACAATAGTAAAGGTGTTCACATTTACACTGCCTAGTAAGAAAAAAAATAAGATACATGAAAATAACTCAGAAATAGACTAGATTTAGAGGTGTTTGGATTATAAGAGAAATAAAGGTGGGAGTGGGACAATCTTAAATAGCTACATAATTAATGAGATTAGTGGGTGTGTATTGTTAAAATATGATTGAAATTGGATTGAAATAAGAAACAAAATAAGAGCACGTAGATTATGAGTTTATTTAACGATGAGATATAGGTGAAATTCTACTGGGAGCATGGTCTTATGCAAAATTAGTTTTAGGTAAAGTTGTTGTGCATTTCTATGCTATTTCTGAGTAAAAATATATTTAAGTGGGACTTACATTTCCTTTTATTTATTTCCATCCTATTTTGTATTAGATCAAATAGACTCACTTTTGCAGCTCCTTCCTATTTCCATTCCCACTTACATTTCTTTGTCATCTCTTAGCCACCAAACACAAAAAAATGGGATATCTTTGGTAGAAAAAAAATGGCAATACAAAAGAAATAAAAAGGTTTGAATTTCACATTTTTTTATTTCTTTGCTCAATTACATAAAAATAAACCACAATGGCTTGGCAGCATGATAATTATTGTCACAATATATATTTTGAAAAAATAATCAATTTTCAAAAAGAATATTCCATTGTCTCGTGGGCAACAATCAATTGTTAGTAATTAATTATCGATTGCTTGTTTTTTTTTTCTATTTACTTTTCTTTTATTGTTTTCAAACCAAACACCCTTAAGTTCACTTATTTCTCATCTAATTGCAACCGCTCTATTTCTATTTACCCAATTTCTCACACATGTCTTTTTTCCTATCAAGCACACTGTAAATAAGTGATTTTAGTCAAGTCTTGCAAAGAAATTCATTGAATCTAAAACCAATTATATAAGCAATTTTAAATAGTTTTTGCATTAATTTTTTTACAGAGTTTTGTTGTTAATTTTTTAAATAAAATCATATAAACATTAATTATTTTACTTCAATTTTTAACCAAAATAATTTTTATTTAAAATTAATTTTACAAGCATTAATCCTAAGGTTTCAAAGTTATATAAAATTAATTTTGGTAGAATTAATAATGTTGGTAATTTGAAAAACAGTATGTTCATATTAGACTAATTTGTAACTTATGAAAATAATTAATTGTAAAGTTTTTCTTGTGATTATTTTTCCGCCAAGTCTATAGTTATTTATAGAGAAGTAATTTTTGAAAAAATTATAATGTATAGCTAGTATTTTGTTGGATGTTTATATAGAAGGATGTTATTGATTCACCTTCACCCACACATTCTGAAGGTGAGGAAGAATCTGAGTCTGAGTCGTCATGGAATAATGATGACGATGACTAAGAGAAGCTTGCTGATTCTAGAAGGAGTGACAAGAAGTTCTTTGAAATCTTGATTAAGGTGAAGAAGCAAGATCCTATTCTTAAGCAAAAAGATGTTAGGCTCTTTGGGCCGGATGATAGTGGTGACGAAGAAAGCGGTGAAAAGGAGAAAGTTAAATCAAAAGACAAGAAGGGTGAAAAGCCAATGTATTTGAAGGATGTGGTGGCAAAGCTCCCGGGATGAGCTTTCTCAAAGGAACAAAAGGGATGAGATTAGGGGCTTTTTGTTCTACCGTAATGGGAAACTTCTTTCGATGAAAACATATGACTCATATGTAGAAGAAGTCGAATTTGGGACCCACCGGAGCCAACCCTATAAAGTTCTTATCAATGCCATCTCTTCTTCCAATCTTGTTTTTAAAGAAAGGGGCAGATTTTGGTGATGAAGAGGAAGATGGTGAAGAGGAGTTTTTCACTGTGAAGGAGAAGGTAGGTAAGGAGGACAAAATAGATAGTGATGACAAGGAACTTGAGGAGAAGCTGAATGAGTATTTTGGTGGAGATATGAATCAAATGAAAATTCCAATTTTTTGAGAAACTATTTCATGAACAAAATGTGGATTGACAAGAGTAGGAAGAATTTGAAAGTCAGAGAGGACAAATTCGAAGATATTTCAGAGGATGAGATGGAGCTTGAGAGACAGGAAGAATATGAGTACAAATTTCAGGAAAATCCAGGAGATAGGGTGTTGGGTCATGCTCGAAAGGTGGAGGGATCAGTGAGGAAGAAGACAAATGCAAGGAAAGAGCAGAGAAAGAGCAAAGAGGAGAGAATGGCTAAAGATCAAAAGGAGAGGGAGGTGGAGTTGAAACGTTCTTTGTTTGGGAGTTAGGAGGGGAAGGGAAGAAAAGAGATTCAAGGGGAAGGGAGGGGAAGGAAAGGGAGAAAAATGAGGAAAGTTCCTTCCTCCTTGTTTGAGAGTTAAAAATATATTAAGAAAGGAAAATAGAGAGTTAATAAGATATTTTTACAATTTTGTCCTTGAATTGTGATTCACTGCTTTGTATTTTGGTGTTTTATTAATACTGACTAGGGTAGAATAGTAATTTTATTACTTTTCCTTCTAAAAACCCCCCCAAATAGGGGGAACAACAATTTTTAAGCTTTGTAGGAATTCAGAGGAGTTTTAAAAATCCTCAAATTCTTTTCCTAAAAAATTAAAACTCTCAAACAAGGCGATGTTACTACCCAAACCTTTCCCTTCCCTTCCTTCCCCTCTAAAATCTCTCTCCCAAACAAAATCTTAAAGAATTTGAAGAAGCAGGAGATACAGGAGACGGTTAAAAAGATAATGAAGATTGCAGGGATCCACAATGATGACATTATCCCGTTGTCTATGGCAGAAATCGAAGAGGAATTTGACCCAGAGGTGTATGATAGAATGATGAAGAAGGCATTTGATGAGAGATATTATAATGCAGAGGATGCTGACCCTGACTTTTGTAGTGACAATGATGACATTGAGAAGCCAGATTTCAAAAAGAAGGATGAATTACTTGGGCTTCCTAAAGGCTGGGATGCATGGGGATCTAATGGTGGATTTTTAGCTGCAGGGGATAAAGCATTGAAAGAAAAGATGGAGAGCACTAGTGATGAGGATCTCCCAGAAGAAGATGAAATAGAAAAGTTTGAGAATACTAGTCATGATGATCTCCCAGAAAGAGAAAAGGAAAAAGAAGAGAAAGTTTCCAAGGAAGGTAGTCGGAAGAGGAAGCGCAAAATAGCACTTTTGGAGAAAGCAAGAGAGCCAATGATTGATGAGTACTATAAATTAGATTATGAGGACACAATTGGGGATCTGAAGACAAGATTCAAGTATGCCAAAACAAAACCAAGTAGATTTGGCTTGAGTGCCTCAGAGATACTATTGATGGATGACAAGGACTTGAATCAATATGTTTCCTTGAAAAAGCTTGCTCCTTACCAGGATGAGGAATGGAAACTAAGCAAACAAAAAAGATACATGCTCAAGATGAAGGCTAAGGAGCTCATTCGTGCATCAAGTTTGGATAAGAAGAAAAAGAAGTCAAAGATTGATTCTGGCAAGATAACTTCATCAAAAAGTGTTGTGGAGAACAAAAAACCAAACACAGAAGAATCAAATATTAATACGGATAATTTATCAAGGAAAGCCAAGAGAAGGCAACAAGTAGCTAATTTGAAGTTATCACAATCGAGGCTTAAAGCATATAGAAAGATACCCTCAAAATCTAAGCATGGAGGAAAGCACTGAAAGCTACCAATTATTTATGTAGGTAATTACTTTAGTGTGAGGTTAATTTGAATTTTGAACTAGCTATATAAAAATATCCATTACTGTTGTTAAAAAAATGTCGGGTTTAGTAAAACATTTCCTTTCTGCTTAACAAGGCAATTATTTTAAATTAACGTGTTTATATCCAGCCACAATAAAGTGAATAAGTGATATTAGATTAAGTGTATTTATTTATTTTTGAAAAAGAATTGTCTACCTCTCCCTCCGCAACCTTGCCTGCTTGTAACTTTTTTTGGTGGGTGTTTTGTAGAAGGAACCTACTAACCAAAGAACTTAGGATCTGAAAAGAGGATTGGAGCTTAATATTGCAAAATACTGGGTGGTGGATGTTTTGGCGAAAGTGTTTTTATGGAGAAGTTTTGTTTGTCTTTGTGTTTTCTCCAAATGATTAGTCCGTGGAATTTGTCAGTACACAAACTGTCAATTGGACCAGCAATTCAGTTTTGACCAAGTTGTGTTTTCATTATTGCATTTAGAATTTGTGCTTTAATTAGGGGTGTTCACGGGTACGGGTCACCCGTGAACCCGAACTGATCCGAACCGATCTGAACAGTTTGGGTTGAGTCATTTATATATTTGGGTCAAAACCGAACCGAATCGATCAAAACCGTTCATGTACGGGTTGGGTCACGAGTTTAGATTTACAGATCCGTTGATCCGATGACCCAATCCGTGAACCCGTAATAATAATATAAATTTTATTATTTATATATATATATATTAAAAATTAAAAAATAATTTGATAATAAAAAAAGGTATGATATTGTAAATGTTTAAGATTACATACAAAAATAAGATAAGATATTTTTTAATATTGCATTAAAAAGTAGGATAAAATATTTTTAAGATTGCATTGCATAATATAATAGAATATCTTTAAGATTGCATTGGATAATATGATAGAATATATTTAGGATTGCATTCAAAAATTGGTTAAAATCATATCTTTAAATTAGTATAAATAGAAACATATTTTGGTGTCCATGTATGCATTCTATTCCAAATAATATTAGAGTATTAGAGAGTTTATGTTTGCATCATTGAGAGAATTGTTGTGAGATCATATAGAAGCGTTTGACAAGTTTGATTCTTCAACTCTCAATCAGGATTTAAAGGTACATATTTGCTTAAGGAATATAAGCGTAAATGTACTATTTTATTGTATTCTTCTTCTTGACTTTGGAAAAGGTCGCAGTTGGGAACTAGGATATCAGTTTTGTCTCTATTCTTGATGAATTGAGACATGCGACTTCTGGCTGGGAAACTAGGATACCAATCTGGTTGGGAAACAAGGATATCAGTCTATCTCTATTCTTGGTAAATTGAGACTAGAGTTTTTTGCTGGAAAACAAGGATACCAAATGGGATAATTGTTGTGTAAGGGTAGACTAGGATACTAGGAACTCTTGTACACAAAATTATCATAGTGGAGTTATCCATTGGATTGATTATCCAATTTGGAAGTTGTGATTTTTTACCCAATTGGGTTTTCCACTTTAAAATTGATTGTGTCTTCTTTATCTCTTATTTCCATATTATTGCTTCTGCTGTTCAAATGAACAAGGTCAATGTTACTTCACTTATATTTTTGTTTATTTGTTTGATTCAGCAAATATGGTTGCAACAAAATTGGTTATAACAAAACTTGGTTTGTAAGAAACAATTATGATTCAGACTATTATAGTAAATATTGTTCACAAATCTTTTGTTTTAATTTATATTATAAGTCTATTTTATAATATTATGTTGATGGTATTAAATGAATCA
>PYAF01002335.1:548346-568167 GCA_007407185.1 Glycine tomentella | reverse complement strand
ATTTAATTGTTAGTATAACTAAGCTGAGTTAGTTATAACTAACAGGGGAGAGAGAAATGTATAAAGGGGATCACTGAGAGGGGATCAGGGAGGGGGAATTCTTTAGGAGGTGGTGACCCTCGAAGTCACAGTGTAAGCAAGAATTGTGTGGTGAATAAAACTTTCGTTCTCTTTTCTTTTCTGTACCAGTACCTAACAAAACTTTAAAGGATCAAAATGAAACCTTTTAAACTTAGAGGACCAAAATGAAACTTTTTAAACTTATGCCACGTAAGCCAAAATTAATAGTTAGTGCAAAAAACTAACAGAAGGACCAATTCGGTCTAACAAACTTTAAAGGACCAAAATGAAACTTTTTAAACGTAGAGAACCAAACTGAAACAAAAAATACAAATAAGTGTCCAAAATTATGTTTTCACCTAAATAAATATCTAAGTGCTAACAAATCCAATTGTCTTAGAGAGTTAAACACAGGATTTGTCAAATACATTAAATTCCAACCAAATCATTCAAACTATTGGTGAGCTTGTTTCAAACTGATTCAAGCTAAATATAAAAAAATTCATAAAATTACCTCCTTGAGGATAGATGGAGTTGTAATGCACCTCTGCCCAAAAACTAAGGAAAATCACTGCCATAAAAACACAAAATCAATGCAAGCAGATTATATGTGATTGATGAATGTTGAACAATGAAAAAATGGTCGTAAAGCAATCAATACCCAATAAAATGCCAAAGCCATCAATGGTTCACAAATTCATAGATTTAGTATAACACAAAATATTGATCCCGGCACACAAATCAAACTTTATCCAACCAATTTCCATAATTAGGTTTCCAGATAACAGATATTGAAGTTTCAGTATTGTTCATTAGATATTGAATGTCAAATTATGGTCAAGGTTGAGAAAGATTTCAAGAAACAATGTGATGTGAACATAGTTAACTAAGGAAACAAAAGTTTGAAGAGAAAATGAGACAAAAATGGAAAAGGAAAATTAAGAACAGATCAACAGAATGAAGAAGATCTTACCTCCTTTTGGCTTCTCAAAATGAGGAAGTATCTCTATGCAACAGGTATCCTTGAAAGAAGTCATCACAAATATTCTCACACCATACTGGAGAAAAAGGAAAACAATTTCAAAGGTATCAGTCATAAATAAAAAGGCATATCATTTGATTGTTGTTTGCAGATATTATTATTGCTATAAACTAAAAATGGCATCATCTTAGGCACAATTAAATAGGGAAAGAAATTTTTTATACATCAATTCAACGAATTTAAATCAACAGTTTCTTTTAAAGGATTACAACCTTGCATTAAAGACTATTTATTAACAGTTTAATAATGCATGTGATAATAATAAAATGTTGGGTAATGTGTTTTTGGACCTTGGGATTTGGAATCAAGAAGGAAAAGGAGAAGCCAAAAGCTCCTAAATAAAACTCAATTTTCTAAAGCTATTTTTTTATAACTTTTCTTCATTATTTCTTTTTTAACAATACAAGTTCGAATTTGATACAAATTTATGTTTTTTGGGATTTGGTTGGAATGTGTTCTTATTTATTAATAGGAATTTTAAAATTCAGTTTGGTCTAAGTTCTCCTTTTAAGGAGAAAAGAAGCTTAAAATGTGTTATGCCAAACATTACCTAACTGGCTAACTGTCATAATTGAAAATATTCCAACATCAATAAGGCAATAAATGGTCCATTTTGTAGGCACAACAGTTTGGTTGTTAACAGCCAAATTAATATTTAGGATAGTTTCTAGAAAAATTAGAAGTAAACACTAACAAAATAATTGATAAGCAAAAAGCAAACCACCAAATTTGAAATTTGCAAGCCACATATTGTCAAAATCAATGGACACCTTACCGATTCATTATTTATCTAGATGATTGGCGAAATAAAAAAATGTCTCACAGCAAATGGAAGAACAAAGGAAAATATTCAAGCAAAGTTCAACAGAAGAAAATTAGTAAATTGCAAGACTTATACCAAATCTGCAGCTGCTTGAAGGGTTACATGATCCCCCCATTCACCACTCCTAGTTTCATTCACAATGAAAACACAAAAAGAAAGCTACTAATTAGCTCAAAAGAAGTTTTACATGTTGATAGATAGAAAGAAAGAAATAAGAGTGCAGATTATTACTTAGTCATCTTCTCCAAATATTCGCCATATTCCATGGGAACATATCCCTCATAAATCTCTGGATGAGACTTCAGCTGGTTAAAAACTCCATTCAACAATCAGAATCCAAGAATAATGCAAAAAGAAAAAAAGCATTGCAGACATTAAAATTTAGACAAGCATAATAAAGCATAATCCGCTACACTAGACTACAAACCTTGTTCACAACTTGTCGTCTCACATACTTGTGGTGATCAGGTGTGTTATACAATTGATCAGACAAAGCACGGAACTGGAGAGAAATAAAAATAAAATAATTAGGAATTGATACTTATATTAAATATGGAAATTAACGACATAAAACTGATGAATGCTACTATGCACATATTGATAAATGAAAGCATTGGAGGGAAATGCAAATTAAAAGCAACAAACCTGACAATTACCATCACCTTGTACCATATGCTCCACAAAGTCATATAACTGCAATCTGTTTGAAAACATAGGCAGCATGTTGACTGTAAGTCCAATAAAAGAAAATGTACATGAAATAAATTATTATTTCAATCAGCATAAACATTAAAAATTATTAATGAAAAAAAAAAACACTCAATGAAGCCCATTTGTTGCAATAGTTTCACTGTAATTGCAATCATTAAATTACTGGCCAATAAAACATGCATCATGACAACATTTTGTTAGTTTTTCACCAAGGAGGAATAATGCTTATGACTTACCTATCCAGAAGCCTTTGATGATCTGAAGTGGCTTTATCTATTGAAGGAATTTCTCCATTAATTTTTGGAACATGCTACAAAAGAGGGTAAAACCAATTTAGGCACAACAGATCATACAACTGATCAAAAGAAAAGAACTTTCTAAAACCATACTACATGGCCTGGGCAGTAGGATGAAAATAAAGAGATAAAATTTATCATAACAAAAACAAAAATAACATCTAACACTTCTAAAACTCATTTTTCCTTCCACCCCCTCCCCCAGAATTGACCACCATGTATCAGAGTAGAATATTCAAACCAGAAGCTGCTTCGTTCATCATTATGTATGAAAACTTGTGGATTGCCGGATTGTAGGGTATGACTCATACTTCGCCTTCAGAAGATAAGCTGCCCTGACGGGGGTGTAGGGGGCAGCGCCCCCGAAACTTTTCGAGGCCTAATACTATTGTTGGGCCTGGGGTTTATTATTTGTAGTTTGGACGCCCATGAATAGCTATAGTGCTTAGGGTTTTTAAGCCTATATATTTCCTTGTAATCTGAGCACATTGTAATGAGTGTGTGAGGAGAATATAGAGAAAAGCTGAACGTAGCCCACATTGGTTGAACCAGGATAAACAGTGTTATTTTTTCTTTCCCTTTATCAGTTTCTATTTTTTCTCGATTGTTATGTGGTTACTAGGTACCAACAAGGATTAAATCTTCAGTAGTTCAAAATTAAAATTTAAAAAACAATCATGACTTACTGTAAATACCAATTAATGTAATGAGTAGAAAACATAGGTCAGAGAGAAGCTTATAACCATAAGTTGACAAAAATATCATATTGGAACATAATAAATAAGCTATTTCATACTTAAATGACCATTAAAGGGGTATATATATTGAAGGGCAGGTCCAAAAATAAAGTGACAGAAGCAAAAGAGGCTAAACATACAGGAATTGGAACCATCTGGCTCAATCTCCTCCCTATTTCACCATCAAGTGGATAATTGTCTGTAAGCTCCAATGAGCTTTCCTCTATTTCACAGGGACTACAACATGATGAACTAGAAGGTTCTATGTCACCAACTCCATTGTAAGCATAATCATGACCTGAATACAAAAAAATCTGATTGAACTAGCCAAATTCATGCAGAAAAGATAATTATAAACTAAAAGCAAGCACACAGAAACTTTGAGCCTTAAATGATACCTGAACAATAGTTCATCATCGATGTGTTATTCCAATCATATGTAGGCTCAGAAGCATGGAACTGTTCTTCATCTGTCTGTGAATATCCTGAACACTCAGCAATATCTAGCCGGGAAAATTCTTCTTGAAGAGCCCGTGCAATGAACTCATCATTTTGTATTTGGTTACTTTCAGTATCATAATGGCTATGGTAGTATTGTCCATTATAGACATCACCAGTATCATGTTGAATTATGTCACTGTAGTATCCAGGACTATAAGCAGGGTCACTGTCAAAAAGATTAATACCCCACTGCACAACATCTGGATGCTCATATAACCCCATCTTTAAGTATTAAATTTGACTAAAAATCTGATAGTCTTCTTCCAGATAATGTTGAAATGATTCCACACCAGCTAAAATAAACCTGCCAAAATAAGCTGTACATTAACAGATTGGACATTTACCAGTGATTAAGACAATGATATGCTAAATCAAGAACAAATCATAGCATTGAATACATCAGACCAGGCATTGTGTGTCTAATTAAACTGAATCATTAAAGATCTAAAATAGAGGTGTCATGCAAATCTGAGAACTAGATACTAAAAAATAGACGGGTTTAACTATAACAGTTAATAAAACAAAAATTGCTACCTGCCACTCTAGTATAATTTATATAACTTTATCAGAATTGTTCACAACAAATTTGACAAGTAAATTTTACCGTATACATTATCATGCCCTATAGTTGATATTTGATACTAGAAGATCTTTTGCTTTCCAGGCTTTTCACAATAGCAACAACAACCAAAATCTCTCCCACTAAGTAGGCTTGATTACATGGATAAATCAGTGTCCTTAGATTTTAGCAAAAACAAAATTTCAACAAAACCATTGAAGTATATTATGTTCCTGCACATTAAAGTTTGACTAGTTGAATTTCTCAAAATGCAGCCACAAACATGACTACGTGCTCTAGCATGACTGGCCAAAGACTACCTTTCAGATTCAGATACAGGAGCTATGGGAACTTAAGCTAACTTAAGTAATAATACATTAATACACCCTCATTGATAGGCTAATATGTAGTTAATTATTTGAATATCAAAAGTAAATGAGACTGATTTCAACACTATCCAATGTTATGAAAGGAAATGTCTACTTTGCTCTCCTTTCCAGAGAACAAAATAAAATCACCCTCCTCCATGGCTCTTATAAGAAAAAAGAGTGATTTAGCACTCAAGGCTCTATCATGATTTGGGGACGAATTGAGAATACCAAATGTAGAGAGCCTTCGTCCCATTGAGTGAGCAAAGAAGCTGTTTCCACAACTAGGCCAACGATTGCCAGGTCAAGAGGCAGTAAATTTTACCGGCAGTACAAGGGCTCAAAACCCTATAGGAACACCAACAGGTGAGGTTAAAGTCAACACCTAAGTAGAGATTAGTCTCACAAGTCAGACCAAAAAGATGTGAGCAATCTTCATGTTCTTGCCAAAAAATAAAGCAGTAATCTTTTCATTGCACAAGTCTCCCTCTTGAAAGTACGAGGGAGTAGGGGATCCAGCTCCTCTAAAGGAAGCAATTCACTTTAGAGATTAGTCTCACAAGTCACACCAAAAGGATGTGACGAATCTTCATGTTCTTGCCAAAAAATAAAGCAGCAATCTTTTCATTGCACAAGTCTCCTTGAAAGTAAGATGGAGTAGGGGATCCAGCTCCTCTAAAGTGAGCAATTCACTTTAGAGGATAAAGTAAATTATCTCAGTTGTTGACGAGAAAATCAATGGTTGATATTATGTGCACATACATAACAAATCATAGACGTGTTGGAATATTAATATATTATCCTTTGATTTTCTCATCAATGACTAAGATTACTTACTTTACCTATTCTCACTTCAGAGGAGTCAAATCCAAGGAGGGAGTAACAGAAGCAAGAGCCATCACGCATCTACTTCCTTTTTTGTTATTGAGATCGAATAACTGTTAGTTTTACCCTATATGGTCGTCTTCTTAGTCCTGCTTCAACATCAAAAAGCAAATCACAACCATTCAGAACCTATTATTACCTCGATCCTCATTAACTAACTATGGGTTGTAAAAAAGGACATGCACAAAACTATGTCCATGACTCTATTCCCCACTACTTTAGTGTCAGACAACAGTAAGTGGAGTTAAATGTGCAAGTTCAACTGTTTTTGAAAAACAAACAAGAGACGAACTATAATTGAAATCCAAAGCATCCTAAAAGAATACCAAAAAGAAAAAAACTCCATCGTATTAGATTTCAACTTAAAATCAATTGGCGTTGCCTAACAGATGTATTAGCTGCACCCAAGAATTGAGGGAGACCATGTGGGACTTCTTAACACATCACACCTCTGGAGATCATTACCTAACACCAATCCAAAACAAACCCAGAAACGCTCGAAAGAAAAAGTTTCCAACTTGGAATACAACAAACTACCAAATGATCCAACACTAAAAAAGAAACAGAAATTGAACAGCACAGCCAATTAACAAAACAAAACATCAAAGTTAAATAATAAAAATAAACACCCCACCTCGGATTCAGCACCAACTCAATTGAGACGATCCTCGAGAGACACAGCAATAGCGAAAACAAAGGGAGGTACGAATGCAATAGGCAATAGATGAGGATGAAGCATTGAATTGAATGAATATTTATGGTAAGAAAATAGGACGAAAAAAGGTGCAGTTCACGCGTTTATATACAGTTTGCCACGGCGTTAAAGGTCGAACACCTTCTGAAAAATGCTGCTTCATTGTTTTCGCATTTTGAAGCACTGGGCGGCATTTTTTAACGCCAGTTCTTTAATCCCGAAAATTTCGTCAAAATCTAAATCATAAATTGACTACCCATTTGGCCATTCGTCATGATTTAACCAAAAAGATTAAATTTTTTGGTATCAGTGGCCGTTGATTAAGGTTTGGGAATATGGTGGGGACTAGAGAGAGTTTAACGGACGGTTCAGATTGGTTGCTGAGTGAAGAAGGTATCAGAACCAACGTCTCTGATTGGACCAGGGTTGTCATTAATTTCTCTCTCCTCTCTCTTAATGAATTTAATTTTTTTAGTTGAATAATATTAAGGAATTTAATTTGCATGTACTGTTAGTCAAACAATTTAATTTCTATGCATGGGAAATTAATTAGAATTTATTGTTGAGAGATGTTTCTTAAGATAGTAGTTATTACAGAAATTAATGATTTATAAAAAAGTTAATAATTACAAAAATTAGATCTTTTGTGTATCGCAATTGTACTACTATTTTGATATTTTCATCGATTTTTCTTTAAATATTTAATAAATTATATTAATATTATATTGTTGGTTACGTGATACTCCCTCTAATTTTTATTATAAGATAAAAAAATATTTTACAATTATTAAATAAATTAATTAATTTCATTTAATTGTGTTAACGCTAAAATAAAAATAAGTTTTTTTTTCTCAAACTATTCTTTATTTGAACTTATCAAGCATATAAAAAAGATTTTGGTCCTATTAAATTAAAATTATTTTAAAGATGATTTTATTAAATGAGATAAAATGGGCAGATTTTTTTAAAAATTTATCATAATGAATATTTTTTAAAAATACAAAAATAGGTAAATCGTACTTTGATATACGATTTCACATACAATATTAGGTGGCAACGATAAAAAACCTTAATCACAAAAAAACAACTAATAGCACCCCTCCCATCCATTAATTGATATTTTTAATAAGAAAAACATTGTTGTTAAACATGCTAGCTGATCTGGTCTTATAGGTTTTTCTTAAGTCTTATAATTTCGCTTTTTTAACCAAACAAGTTTTTAAAAAGGCTTGAGCCTGACCTTTCTTCTAAATGAGTCGATTGAGTCGGACCTTAATGGACTAGGAAATAGGTTCTCGCCAGATAATCCAACTTACTTCCACCTTAACTATAATGATAAAATTGTTTACTTAACACAATTGGATATATAGGAGTCGAATTCGAGATTCTTATTAAATAGAATAACCTCGCACAAGTTAATCCTTAGTTGAGTAAAAATAGATTAATGTACACGTGTGAAGATTTATTTTGGAAAAAGATAAACTCTAAATTACATTGTTTTCCTTAGTTGAGCAAAATCAGTTTTGGTAAAATTGCCAGGATAACTAACTTGAACTCATATCATTATAGAAAAAGTTAATTATCAACTTGAAACATATCCTATTTTAGATTAATTATTTGAAAGAATTTACTTGAATCATACTTAGCATTTTTTTTAGTTACAATCTAACTCGCATTTATTTATTTATTTATTTATTATTTTGTGACTTTATTAAAAATATAAATGATCTTATTTATTATTATTATT
The DNA here is from genome assembly GCA_007407185.1 of Glycine tomentella. NCBI lineage: Eukaryota > Viridiplantae > Streptophyta > Magnoliopsida > Fabales > Fabaceae > Glycine > Glycine tomentella. The sequence goes on along the minus strand of PYAF01002335.1, from coordinate 559,744 downwards.
ATTATTATTTAATTTGAACCAAAAAAGTTATATGACAAAAAAGAGATGGGAAAAATATTTTTAAATCAATTCAGAACTGATAAATTTAAATAAGATTAGAATAACAAATTATAATTTAAACATTAAGACTATAAAAATTATATTTATGTATTATTTTCATAAATATGTACATAAACTAATATGAGTGATATGGTAAACTCAAATAAAATTTCACATGTACAAAATTTGCATTAGTTTTTACAATAATATCTGAAATTCAATAAAGAAATTGGGGTTTTCTCAAATTCTAGTTTCGTTTTTGTTAGTAAATTTATATTTTTTTTATTCAGCTTTACAATTTATATGAAATTAAATTATTTATGAATATTTTTATTTATTTAACACGAGAAAAGTGATTTTTTCTCAATGAATATATTCACATATTTAAATATGGATAAAGGTGGCATTTTTTCCTTCCATATTTCTTTGTATAAAAATAGAACGAGGCTGGGTTTTGGTTTATTGATTTGCGTATAGTTAATATTTCATTAAAATTTTATTTATATAATTAATATATCATTATATTTATTTAACAATGTGTAATTATTAACAATAGAAAGATATAAAACGTTAGTTTTATATTAATTTTTAGAATTAATATTTATTTATTTCATAAAAGTTAACTTTCCGTCAAAAGTTGCACACAACAAGTTTAGTCGGTTAGGGTATTAACTTTACATTATTAGAAAGATAACTTTTAACATATGTTATTTCAATGACTGTCGCTATAGTCGATCACAATAACTGTTGAAAATCACAATATTCATCGGTGCTTCTCAAATTGATGTGAAACTCTAAAACAACATCGGTTACTCAAAAAGCGATGCGAAAAAACTAGATTTAACCCAACACCTTACAACACGAGTTGACAACAGCCATGTACCACCTGTGTTTGCGTTCCCGAAGGCACCCTTCTCTTTCAAGAGGATTCGCGACATGTCAAGCCCTGGTAAGGTCCTTCGCTTTGCATCGAATTAAACCACATCATATCGATTTTAAAAGAACCAATGTAGAAATTCCATTTTCTACATTAGTTATTAAAAAATTGATATTGTTTTGATGCTCTATCACGTCGATTTTTAGGATAACTGATGTAAATGTCGGTTTTCAACATCAACTTCTATGATCTCTGAGGATGATTGTTTAAATAATCGATGCTGAAAGCGCTCTTGATATGTAACTTGGTATGTAAGTGACACTGTGTACAATCATAACAACTTCTTGTTTTTTTCCACACATATAAATAACTATTTTTAATTATATTTATTTTTAACCCAATCTTTACAAATATTGTTAATTAATCCTTTAAATATTCAAACAATTATTTATTATATGCAACAATATTTAGAATATAAACAATCAATTCATCCTGAAAAAGATTAGTCAATATACTTTTTTTTAAAAAAAATGTCTCTACGGACACTGAACAATTTTATTATTTTCCTTTCTACTTTTAATATATAATAGTGAATATATATCAATTTACTAATTTAGTCCTTAAAAATCACTAATAATTTAAATTAGTCTTTAAAATATTAATTGAAATATAGATAAAGAATTTGCTTTATAAAAGTTTTAGGAAGCTTTTGACTATTTAAATAGATTTGTCAGACTCAATTTAAATTATGCAGATTCTAAGGTTATTTTCCATTACGAAAGGTCCAAAGGCAAAAAAAAAAAAAAAAAACTTATATAATTTTTTAAGTCGCATGCTCATAATCATATAAAATATATAGGGAAAAATAATCATCATGTAAATAGTGTTTTCATTTTTTAATGGGCGAGATTCTTTGTATTTATGGCGAGGTCTGCATTAGCATTTGTCGAATTAATTGTAAATCACACTATCAAATAATTTATTCGTTTTCTGTCATCAATCAATTTAATAAGTTTTTTTTTTTTTTTTTTAAATTCCAGTCTTGATCATATATGAAGATTAACCAATATTATCAATTTGATTTTATCTTAACCTCAAGTAGCCTGATATAGTTAATAGTTAATTATGGCCATGACGCATGAGTCATGCCAGTTGCAATTTCAGAGGATAAAAGTAATTTTTGATGTGATTAATTTTTGTGTTTTCTGAATGTAAGACGATAGATATAGCACTAGCTTGCTATATCTTACGTAAGGTTTCATGCATGTTGAATTATTTATAAAGACAAATGTTATTGTTACTTATATTTTATTTCTTTCATTTCGGAGTTGGTCTCTTTCTTTTTATTAAGACAAATGTTGAATTATGGCCATGACGAAAAAAAGAAAATAGATGTGATTTGAATTAAAGCTTTTCTTGAATTAGTTTTGAGATTATCTATTCAAATTTTTTTCTTTCGAAAACTTCATAAACTACTAGTGTAGTAGTACTTGTTAAGGAAAAAGACACGTGGCCTCATCTGAAACATAGTTTTGAACAGTGCATCATATGATATCTCGAAAATCATATGACCTCCTACTATTGGTCGAGATCCTCCAATCCTCACCAACTTGGTTTTCCTTCATAAATTCTGAAGATTTCTGGTTTGATTTTTATCACCACGTACGGACGTGAACTTATATTATTTATACTATTAATTTATATAACACTTTTTATAAGCTGTGCAAAAAACAAAACACTTTTTATAATATTAATTTTTATTTTATTTTCCATTACTAGTTCTTCTTTTCTTTTATTCTTTTAATAAAATTTATGTATAACTACATTTTTTTCTTCTTTTAAATTGTTTGTGCATATCCCCATCCAGTCACAATCAATCAATCAGTATCTTCCTCCTCTCTAAGCCACTTCTTCTCCACCCTCATTATAAAATTACCTCATATTTTCAAGCCCCTCAAATCATTCACAGGAAAATGCCGCTTCATCCAATAAAATTAAACTAATGCGAATGCTCTTAACGTCAGAGTTTATGTTTAGTAACCTATCTTGAAAATAATACATGTACAAAGATATGCCAAGAATATATGACGAATTATACTGTATGTTTGCACTATCAAAGGAGGTGTACACATAACATAAACAAGATAGGTATACTCACACACAACAAGTTGGATGAGTGGAGTTTCAACTTTCAATACACCTTGTAAATGTGAGATTTTTTCGGGGCACGCACATGACATCATCATTCCATTTTACAAAAGAAAATATGTGTGTGGTGTGTCTATGATGAGAAAATAACTATAGTTAATTATTAAAATATGAACACATCTTTTAATAAAAATTTAAATATTATTATAGGAAGAGGCCTTAAAAGAAAGAAAATTTAAGTGATTAAAAGATTTTATAAGGTGAAGTTAAACTATTTTATTATAATTTTTATTTTAATTATATTTAAAATAATATGATATTGACATTTGGATAATTATTATCTATTGATTAATATTCCTAAAGATTATATAAGTGTATCCTTTTTTACTTATTATCATCAATCCATGAAAAATATCACTCTCTTATTTTATCTTCTCTCTTAGCTTTGTTAATTGATAGTTTCTTAGTTTTACAATAGAGTAGTTTTAGCTTTCTGTCATATTGCTTCATCAAGTTGTGAAGGTCTAGTTCCTCCCACTAAATGCAACTCTATTGATAAATTTGATCGTGTATGGATTAGTAATGCTCACGTCATTTATATATAATAAAAAACAAAGAGATTATCACAAAATTTAAATGTGAAGAGTTATTACAATGAAATTATAATTTATATTATAGATATAAGAAAACAAATATTTTAAGTAACTATACTCGTTTAATAAAAACATATTAAATATTCTTTCATTAATATCTAAGACACACGTTAACAATATCCTTTTTAAAAAATACATGTCTCTTAATCACTTAGCAAACCTCCTTAATTTTAGCTCATCCAAAAATAAAAGACTCCTTAATTTGTCTTCAATACTTGAATAAGAGAAATTTTGATAGACTAATAATGTTGAATATGTTTGATACCTTTAAAGGGCGGGCTTATTTTAATGAGAAAATAACATAAAAACAATTATCTAAACGAATTAAAATGAATAATTAAATGCTTGATTTGTCGTATATACATGGTACAACGTATCCAGCAACTATTATTTTTAGGGTTAGTTATGCTTTTATGTTCTAAACTTTTTTTTTTAATTTTTCATTTTTAATCTTTGAATAAAAAATTGATCTACCTTGAACTTTAAATTTTTATTCCAATTTCATTTTTAATTCCTGCAGTAAAAAATTACCATATTTAATAATGTGACTATAATTTTATTATTATTTAATTATGATTTATTTTATGACAGCTAAAAATAAAAAAAATTATTATTAAACAAATTTTCGAGAGTTTAAAACCCCCATAAATTGCTAATCCCCTCTGTTAACCAGAAATTGCTAAATCCCTTTCCATGATTGCATGTGCTCACAACACACGTGATGCTCACAAAGTGAAATTTCAAATTTTTCTACAATTCAATTTCCGTTAGTACACCAACACAGCGTTCGTGAAAGGATAATCCAAGCATGATTTTAACAGATTCAAACAGGGTTTTGTTTGAAGAGACATTTCCCTTCCTCGCCAGAAATTTTGATCATCTTCCTCATTCATTTTCTGGCGGTTTTCTGACCACCACACACAAAAAAAAAATTAAATATTAATAATATTATCACCATGTCATCACTTAACTTAGTGAAAATGGAATGAAAGTTTTAGAATTAACACCCATCAATTTTTCTTCTTCTAAAGATTAAAAGTGAAAGTCAGGGAATGAAAATATAGATAACTCTTTTTTAGGTGTCCAGCTACTCTTTTGTAAACCAAAAAGTTACATGCATGAATATACGATGTTGATACGTTATATACATCACTATTTTTTTTCCAAAGCCAGATTATCCGCTATTTTATCGTCAAATATGGTACATGCATATACAAGATTGTAATTTATGGGTGTGTGAAAAATACCAAACCAAACAGATTTAGAAAAAACAAATCATTTAATAGAAAAAAACTGAATTGAATCACTTTATGAAACCGGTTAATTAATTGAACAATTTTTATAAAATGGTTCAAAAATATATCGGTTCATATTTTTTAAAATAATCGAATTTTTGCACAACTCTAGATAGCATTATATACCTACACATTTTTCAAAGTGAATATATATATATATATATATATATATATATATATATATATATATATATATCCACCCAACAATTAAAACACCCAGAGTTTGTGATGGTGGGTCAGAGACTCATTCAACGCTCTATGTGCACTAAATTGTGTGACCTGTAGCTCTTTTGCGATGAGTACAATCAAAAGAGGAATGCTTATTACACAAAAAGTGAGCATACAAAAGTTCGAGAGCTAGACGAGGAAGAAAAAGAGAAAAAAAATGGGCTATGATAATTGAATTACTGTAAAAAAAAATTATCTGTATAGTTAATTATCGACATAAAAAAAAAAAGCTAAAACTTATATGGGATTTCCATTACATCTGTTTATGGTGTATATATCTTTTAATTGTCATTATTTTAATGTGAATATATAATGGAGAGTATATTAATAATGATTGACACAACTAATATTTAATAAAGATTAGAATAAATTAAATTCGTATGTTTTGCTTAAATTTTGTGAAATACTTCTTTTTTTGCATTCTACAAAAAATTCTTTCATTGTTTAGCTCACATTACATTCAGATCCCTTATGTCTTAAACACTATTTAATAATTTAACAAAAGTAAACACATGTTAGTCATATGATTTTTAATGAAATTTTATGTCAAAAATATTCTCATCTTCTTCCTCTCAACATGGAAATATTATAAGACTCTTGTTTCTTTTTGTTTTTTCTCTAATTGGACGTGGACCCAACTTTTATTAGACGTGCACTCACCTTCTTGGTATACAGTGTTAACACCCTTCCTTCTTCTTCTTCTTCAATTTTTCCTCTGATTAAAACTCCATTTAGAAATAGACAACAATAAACAATCAAAATTAAATAAACATTCTTAAAAAGTAACTATATACAAGGTCCAATAGTCACTTACAAGCATAACCCTAATGTGAACAGGAAGAGAAACAGAGGAATAGTGAGAACTCACGAACTGGAAGAGGAACAATGGAGAACTAGTGAACTGAAAGATGAACGGTGAAGAACTTGTAAACGTCGTGAGAAGAAGAGGAACTCGCACCCCGTGAATGCTAAAGAAAAACTTGTCAGAGGAAGATGAACAATACTCGTGAATGAGAAAGAGGAATGAAACGTGAACTCTAAATTCTGAAAGTAATTGGAAGGAGATAATTTGAATTTTACAATTAAAATATAAGAACAATTTGGTCTGCTCATATTTTAATTGATGTTAGTCAACAAAAGGGGGTAAAAGCAATGTGAAAAAAAAGAAGGAATATCAGATAAAATTTGAACAAAACACATAGGATTTGAGTGTAATTTACTCTAAAGATTAACACAAATAATAACTACTTATATCACTTAATCTAGTGATTTGAGATTTGAATTCTAACTTTAGGTATGTATGGGATAAGAGAATACTCACTCACGATTTCCATGAACATTAACCACTACTTTGGAATAGAGTATTACATATCAATATTAATATCATGATAAAAAAATAATAATACCGATTATCTTTTTAAAGATAAAATCAAGAGACTTGATTCACTCAATAAAAACAGAAAAAGATTCAGATGAATTAATGTCAATATAGGGGAAATAAAATAATAATAATAATAATAAAAAGAAAATAGAAAAACTCAACTCTGTCAAGCATGCACAAAAATTGTTTGTTGTTAGTATTGTGCCAAAGAAAGAAACTGCTGAATAAAGATGTCTGCATTATAAAAGCGACGGTGGTCATCAGCAGAGCAATTACAATGCACAACTATGATCAGTTCTCAGGTGCACAACTATAATCGGGCTTTACTCATGTCACATATCTATATATAATTGATTTAGTTAAGACTATTTTTTAATAAATATTCATATAAAAAGGATATGAAATAAAAAAATAGATGTTTATCGTTTATTAAATTTAGATTTGTTTTCAACTGGGCTTAAGACTCAATCTTGGTGGTAGTGGGCTACCTTAGCCTAAAGCCTTGGATTAGTCCAAATTATAAGTATTGACCGAAGTCAATATCACTTAGATTCGAGAATCCTAAAATGCATCCATGTAGAGTGAATCATACATCGCTCTAGTGTACAATTATATTGTCGGTACACTAAAGCAGGGTTAATATTACCTCTTAAAGGCCTTGGGCTCTATGTCATGGAATCCAGACCTATTTCAAACTCCTATAAATACAATTAACATAAGTATAATAGGTAACATTTATTACACACTATCACTAGAGTGATATCATTGCTGATTTGGGCATTGAAGTGTAGGTACTTACCCTGTGTTTATGGCATCTTAGTCGTGTCGGAGAGTTGCACCACCTTTAAGATATCTCATATCTCTATCCACATAGTGCACTTCGAACTACTCATCCTATAGTTGATCAAAGTCAAAAGTCATACCTTGGATGCATCAAATTTGATTGACAAATGCTAACTAGTATCTTAAGGACATTGATTAAGAAACTTAAAATAAAAATATTTTTATTGAAAGATATAAAATTGTGTTATTTGTGATTTTTTTATGCTATTTTATGGTTTATACAATAAATACTTTTTCCTTTTAGTTCCTTAATCAATATCCTATGAATATTGATTAGCAATACCCAATTTGATTTCTCCTAATAAAATATAATATAATTAATTTTCTTTAATAAAAATATAATAGCGAGATAATATTATAATCATGATATAGATGTAAGGAATAAAATTGCAACATGTATATTTATAAAAAAAATGTGAATATAAAGATATAGAATTTACAACTGAAGTATTTTACATGTATTAAAGTGATTAATTTTCACTTTTCTGTATTGTGGCTTCTGTAAGATCTGGAGCAGCTAGATGCATCAGGCTCATCAACATAGCTAGCATATTGTAGAAATCCAGCTCTACCTTGAAATACACAATTCATTCCTCTTATCTACTTGAATATAGCATCCCTCAAATTTTCATTAAATAGCTTGATAAGCTAGAAAGCACCCCTAAGTAGCACAACCAGTTTATACTACACTTTGGTATGGGAGATGAAGAGGTTTGACATTTCCTTTTTGTGACAGCAATAGCATTAACATGAGCTGTTCTTTGTGGTTTCCAAGTATGGCAATAATAGATGATTCTTATCATAAATAAACTTTGCCTCCAATTCATTGCCTTGACCAGTTTAAACTTTAGAGCTAAAACAATCTAATGCTCTTAAAAGCTTCGGCCTCCACATCCTTAACCAATTGCAATCTGGGTTTTGATCCATGGTCACTTTTTTGTTCTTTATTTCAGTAGCCTGAGAAGCTTCTGCTGAGGCTACACTCTTCAAGGGTGGCTGTAGATTAGTACTCACTGAAGACTCCACAACCTGAGTCACCATTTCCAACACTTCACTCATCTTCGGGCGATTCTTTGGGTTTCTGACCAAGCATTTATTAGCTATTATAGCAAGTGTTTGTGCTGACTTGAGGATGTGTTTTCTCTCAAGTCTTGGATCCAATATTAGTTGAAATTTCCTCCCATCTGAAAGGTAAGGCCTTACCCATTCCAACAGCTTCTGCTCACCCTTGGGGCGATTTCGATCAATTGGACGGCGGGCAGTGATGAGTTCATAAAGGAAGACACCATAGCTCCATACATCACTCTTTGATGTGAGACGTCCAGTTTGAACGTATTCTGGAGCTGCATAACCCATTGTTCCTACGACCTGATGAATATAGCAGCCATATGAACATAAGTTGTATGTTGATTCACTGGATTCCAGCTATATATAGCTGGTTACTGTGCTTGTATAGTATGATGTATCATGTATGCTTTGAACTATAAAAGGGTAATTTTATCCATCAATATGACCCTGTTAAAATGACAGTAGTTAACAGAAAATAGAGTATTATTTATGAAAAAAGTTATATCCTCGTCCAGATACTTAATAAAGAAGTATAAATGTACATTTAATATCTTGAAAACATAAACATTCAAATTTTCACCATTTAGTAAGAGGATTAGTTAGAAGATGTTGTAGCTTCTAGGAGGATTTAAAATTATTCATTGGCACAAGAAATGAATTCATTTTTAACATAGAAAGGCTTTTGTCAAAACTCAAAAGGCACCAAGAGAGGTCTTTTGATTTCCAATACTAAATGATGATTCATATGATGACATACTTGACATGACCTTTTTTACTCTCAGCCACATAAAATCGTTAACAGACTTTACTGATGCCTTTAGATTCAGCTCTCTATTCTTGCATACAAAATTCCTTTCTTGCATATTACTGCATCTCTGCATATGTGGACAGTGATTACTATATGAAATCTGATATCAATAAACATGGTCATACCGCTGTGGAGACATGAGTCAACCCATCAGATGGTCCCAATCTAGCTAGCCCGAAGTCTGATAGCTTTGCATTCCACTGCTCGTCCAGAAGGATATTTGAAGATTTTAAATCTCTGAAAATTATCTAAAACCCAACACAACACATGGTTAGCACAGCAATAACAAGCTGCACAACATATTTAAATAGCAAATAAGTATTTTCAAAAGAATTCCAATCTAGCTCCTCCCATCTTCCTTTCGTTTTTTTTTTTCTTTTTCTTTTGGGATGTCTAGATGGGATCAATGCAAGTAAGTTTCTACTTTCTACACAAGGCATAATCTAATTGAGTAGGGAATTATGCTATATGCCTATACCTGAAAATCCATTTCCTCATGCAGGTATGTCAAGCCACGAGCCGCATCTTGGGCTATTTTCAACCTCCTACTCCATGGCAGAGGAGTTTCTGATCGTGGCGATAAATGGTGTTCCACACTTCTGTTAGGCATATATTCATAAATCAGAAGCCGCTGGATTCCTCTTTCATCATCATCAGCACAGTATCCCACTAGTTTCACCAGATTGGGATGCTCCACAATACCCAGAACATTCACTTCTGTCACCCATTCCTTATGCCCCTGTAATCCAAAAGTACACACATTGTAATGTAGAGTATAAAGTACACAAAAGCAATCAGAGAACCTTACTTTACATCAAAAGTCTTTAGAGGATCCAGAAAGGTTTGTAAATACCATAAAAACTTGAAGCGTGTATTAGAACTTCTAATTGTCTTTACTTAAAGCAACCTATGCAACATTTCAATTATCAAGCTTTAAAACATCATGCTTATTAATTATAACTTGCATTATTATAGTTAAACACAAAGTGTATATGCATTATGATATTTAAAGCACACAATGGAACCAAATAACTATACACACATGACTAAGCCATATATATTTTACAAAGATTCCTCGTGACATTGCACAACTAAATTTGTATAATGCGGATTAGAACAGAAAAATCCATTAGAAAATTAACTATTGGTTCTAAGCTATCTCAAGTAATGAATCAACAATTCAAAATGCTTCTTGAAAACATAGAAGGCAAAACCTTGCCTGAATTCCTCTTCTGCCAAGTTGTTTAACTGCAACTTCAATTTTTGTGGAAGGATCATCTACACTCTTGATCAACCCCTTGTAGACACACCCGAACCCACCTTCTCCAAGCATGACTGAGCGACTAAAACTCTTTGTGGCTGTTTTCAGTTCAGATACAGTAAATACTCTGAGGTTGCTGGGTCTTTGGGACAAACTGGGAAATGCACTTCTCCTGAGTGAGTCTGTGCTGTTGTCAGAGGCATCCATAGAGTTCAATTCAGAACCAGATCTTCTCATCTCAGCCTCAACATAAGTAGAACTGTTAGACCGGCCTGATATTGACTGCAAGCTCTTAGGACCATCATTCTTCTCTCCAAAGTAGAATGGAAAACACTTCATTGCAACCTGACTTGAACTAGACTGTATTTTCACAAAATTGAAGAACAAATTAAGAAACATAGACTAATTGAAAAGTAACACGACATCTAAATTAAAGGTCATATATGATGAATAGCAAGCTTATTTGGTACTTTGGTTCCACATTCCAGTAGTGGTTTTTCACGTTTTATCTTTTATGAGAAGCTAATACTTTCCTAATTCTTCACATCCCACATGTGATTTTTTACTTCTCAAAGGGTTTTTCAACACACGCCCGAATACTTTCCTAATTCTTCACCAACTCAAAAAGGAAAAACCCATTTAGAGCCTAATCCCTCCATACCCTTCCCACAACTATAATTTCAGATAATCCCATTAGAAATTTTGTTAACTAATTTTAGCCAAAATGATCCATAGAACCAACCCTATTCTAGGCAAGTCATTTTTTTCTTTTGGGGGGGGGGGGGGGGGGGGGGGGG
>PYAF01002335.1:503409-548246 GCA_007407185.1 Glycine tomentella | reverse complement strand
TAAACCTCACCTCAAGTTCAAACAGATATAGTTTGATCCCAAAAAGCCTCAGCTTCTCTGAGCTCAACAAAACCAAAAATCCCCCTTTTCTCTTCTGTTTTTGGTACCCAGATTCTTAGAAGAGAAGACCCACTTAAGACATTGCATCCAAAAAAGAGGAGAAAGACTCCAATAGAGGTCTCTGCACGGCTTGCAGGGTCAGCTCACCAACCAAATTGGAAGGCAAATCAAGCAAAAACAACCTTAATTGGTACAATTAGATATTCCTATATTATTATTTAAGATCCAAAAATCTGTGTGGTGTGAACGTGTCTTCCGGGTTAGAGAGACCAAGTAATGAAGAGTCGAAGAAAAAAAACAAAGAAACAAACACAACCAGGAAATGTTGTTACTTGTTGTTGTTGTTGTGTTCTTGTAATGTGCAAGAAGCATAATTGAGCTAGTCAAGTCAAGGTGGCACACACGCAGCCTTGTCTCTTCTTCTCTTTTTATCTTTTGGGTGATTGATTTCACACATATACGTAGAGTTAGTTAAATTGTAGATAGAATAAGTCAAATAAGGCACAGATTTTGCACATTGTACGTTACTGTGTAAAGTTAAATTGTGGAAAGGATACGAATTTGCACATTGTACGTGGTGGTTGGTTGCTGTTTTTTTTTTTTTCCTTACTTTTTTACCTTAATTGACTCGATGTAGAAAGTAAGAGGAGAGGGTGCTGCACGTAAAGAAAAAAAAAAAGTGTTGACCGTTGATTGGGTCAGTATGGATTGTGATTTGTGAAGGTTGGTGAGTGAATCAATTGTTTTGCCTTTGGATTTTCGTTATCAACAGTGAATTTGAGTTAATTATTTATTTGGGATTGTTGTTACGTTTCCAGTTTCCACAAAATAATGTGGTGATTAATTGATTGCTTGAAGTGTTTGGTAAAGTTTTTTTTTTTTTTCTTTTTAGGGTTACTGTTCGGTAAGTTTTACACAAAATGAAAATATGATCTTTTTATATATTTTATCATTAATATCTAAAGTAATAACAATTTTTTTAAAAAAATAATAAAACCAAAATATGTTTTCGTTGTGTAAAAAGGATACAAAAAAAATTATATAATAAGAATATGATTTTGTTGACCAAATTCACAATATAATCATATTTTCATTGTGTATTTTATTTTACACTTCCCTTTTACATAGTAGAATCATGTTTACGTGAAAATAATATTTTTAGAAGAAAAAAAAAAATTAAAACATACGTTGGTCATTGTAGTGAAAATAATTGCTCCCTAAAGTATTTGGTAAAGGTAAGGCTTGGGTTTGTGTGGTAGGGGTATTATTTTTTACTTTGGGGGATAGGGTGGCAAAATGGATGAGCCAATCCATGTTGATCCAAGCATGAAAAATGAATTGGGTCGGACTAGGCAATATTACATATGCGCCTCATTTTTTCTAAGTATACCCTCATATCCCTTTTTTTGTAAAGTCTTTGATTGTCGATTTTTTTGCGGTTTTCACACTATGATACTTCGCGCGGTGACACTTTATTCAATATTTTTGTTGGTCAGAACTCTTCGTAGGTAATCCTTTCCAAGACCTCGACAATCAGTCTGGCTGCTTCCAGTATCAATGACTAATCTCACTAATCAACACAAAACTTTTCAATACGTTTTGTCCTCACTCACACGCTTTCTGGAAAACTTCTAAAAAGGTCACCCATCTCATAACTAGTCCAAGTCAAGCATACTTAATTATGGAGTTCTTATGTGATAAGCTACTGAAAAATAGGTGTATCTTATTAGTATAGATAATACCAATTAATTCCTTTAAACTAACTTCAGCTATACAGTCTCATACTTGCACAACCTCTAGATTCCTCTCATTCTGGTGTGATTCGATCGGAGTGTTACATGTCCACCAGCTTCCGCTTGGTTTGTTCTTGAACCACATTGTACTGGGAGAGAAGTCTGTTATGATACCGTTTGTAATGCTCCTGCTTGTCGACTTCTCGACAACTCTCACACTACGACACTTCACACGGTAACACTTCACTCAACATCCTTATTGGTTAGAACCCTCTACTGGTCAAAACCCTCCATAGGTAACCCTTTCCAAAACCTCAACAATCAACTGTAGTTGCTTCCAGGATCAATGACCGATCCCACAAACCAACACGAGACTTTTAACATGCTTAGTCCTCACTCACACCCTTTTTAGGAAACTTCCTAGAAGTTCTTCCATCCTATAACTACTCCAAGTCAAGAACGTTTAACTTTTGGAGTTCTTATGTGATAGGTTACTGAAAAGTAGATGCATCTTATTGGTATAGGTAGCACCAATTAATTATTTTAAGTTATCATGAATTATATAGTCCCATATTTTTACAACTTCTTGATCCTTCTCATTTTGGTGTAATTCGATCAGGGTGTTACATTTCTACCTCTCAATTACCCATTATACCCTTTTTCTTAAAGAAGTACACCCATTTTACCTTCTGAAAATGTATTTCTGGAATTACAAATACCTATTTCATTGAAACACATTGTCAAATGAAAGAAAGCACAAAATATTGCATGATAATGACGAAAGACAATATTATATAATGAATATATGGTGAAGATAGTTTAAAGTTAGAGTTTAAAGAATAATAGAGATAAGACGAAAATAAGAATTTAGATAGACTTTAAAGAAAACCAATGATATGATGAAAATAAAACTAACAAATATGAGTATAAGATAAGTGTTTATCATCTTATTTTTTTATTTCTCGTCAACCATCTTAATTCTTAAGTAATATTTTATTAAAAATATATACCTATTTTGGATGTATATCTCTAGAATTATGAATCATAGTTTTGGAGGTACATTTTTATAATAGGTATATATAGTTCTAGAAATATTTTTCTAGAAACCAAAAAGGGGATACTTCTTTAAAAAAAAGGGTATAATGGGTAATTGAGAGGTCGAAGGGGGTACAAGGGTGTACTTAGAAAAATGGGAATGTAAATAGCAAATTCTTTTTTAAAGTAGTTTCAAGTACACATTTGGTCTGCCTATATTGACCTATTTTTACTTCTTTTTTTTTCTTTCTAAATTTATACAAAATTCATTTTTTTTAAATATCAGGCTAAAATAGGTCCATTGAATTCAGACCTATATTTCTTGAGTCCAGACGGGCTCAACGAACCCATCAAACCAAATCAAATAGAGCCGACTCTATTTAAGCCAACATTTTTTCAATTTAGCTCGACCTAGCTTGATGGGCCAACTGGTCGAACTAGGCCAACCTGATCCATTTTTCCAACTCTATTTTGGGGGTGGGGGTGGTTTATCTTTAGTCACATGTATTTTTTAATTTTCAACTTTTGATTTTTATTTATTCTTTTTTATATTAAAATATATAATTAACTTAAAGCTGTATGGACTACTTAAAATAGTCATATCCTTCTATCTTTTAATTTTAATAATGATGATGATTTTATATACTTTATAAAAGGTGACTAATTTTTTTTATTAGAATGCATTGTTAATTTAATTTTTTACAATATTATTTAATTATAGATTAGGGATCATAAAGTGAGTTGAATTTATTGAGTCAACTCATCAAGTTATAGAGCCTAATTTGTCAACTTGATAGATCAAAGATGGAGCATGTTAATTAGTTGGATTGACTCGCTTAACTCATCCTCAATCTACCTATATTTAAGATATCTATAAATAAATTAATATTTTTTATATTGAAAATGAATAATATGTATATCTAATTATGTTTATAAAATAAAATTAGTGGTGTTGAAAAGAAATGAATTAATATTTTTTAAAATTTTTTAATACGTTGATAAATTATTAACCTTTATTAATTATTTTAAAATTTTATTTATAAAATTTTAAATAATGAGGAATCAATTTACTCTTACTAACTTTAGAGTAATTCTCGGATTAATATACAAATATTTACATTAAGAATATATCAAAATTAAATTTTAATTCAAATATATTTTAAAAAAAATGTAACATGCTATGTTTATTCTTTATTACTCATGTTTACTTGTAATTGATTAATAAACATATTCTTTAGTGTATATATATATATATATATATAAGAAATACTAAAATAAAGCAAAAGAAAACATGGCTCATGTGTTGAAAACGCAGGGCAAGTGTTTTAGCTCAAACGAAAGGGAGAGGTAATATTGGAATGGAAAGAAAGAATGTACATGCTTGAATCTAGCCATCCATTTCTCTCGGCCATTTCTTCATTCCAAAACCAGCTCCTTTCCTTTCACATCTCCCTCAATCTCCACCATTGCCAATGACGAAACCAATCCTTTCACTCCCTCAAACTCATAGCCACCTTTTCCCTTCCTCCTCTTTCTTCTTCCACCACCTTCCCCGTTCTTCACTATTCCATGCATGGCATGCTCTCCTCCTCCATATCACGCAAATGAGGAACTGTGCCTCATGGCTCCCTCTTCTCTTCTCGTTGATCCCTCTCTTCGTGTCGCGGATTCAGTGCGCTGATAACAATTTTGCTCCCTCCTTTTACTCCGAAGAAATCTACAAGGAGCTTGAAAACCTCGCTTCCCTGTTGAACAAGGACATTAAAGCAGGTTTAGGTTTCTGCATCAAGGATGTGTGAGTCAGTTTGTTTTTCTATCATTGCCTTATCCTAGTTATTGACTCTACGTAATATCCAAGCATGCATGCATGCTATACAAACATATGAAACTAATGTTAGATTGATTAACATAAATACATAAATCCCAGAGGTGTTTGAGACGTGAGTTCAAATTATATAACATGAGAGGGGGATGAGTTGTCTGAGGTAGGGACTAATTCCTTACAATGTGGTGAATCAAGTGTTCGAATCCCCGTTGCGGAGAGAGATGCCTACACATTTAGTTTCTTACAATATGGTGAACCAATGTTCGAATGCCCACCAGAAGAGATCGAGATGGCTATATTTAGTTCCCCACAACATGCTGAACCAATGTTCGAATCTCCACTAAAAGAGAGATGCCTAAATTTAATGTTCAACTGTTCTTCAAACAGGATTGCTTCGAAAGGAGATAATTGTAGGAAAAAATATTATTACATGAACACCTATGCTATATTCATGTTTCAAAAGTTAGCATTAGCAATTGTAAATATTGTGTAGCCTAACCCTATTATTATAGCAATTCAAAAACTAAAAGTAGAAAATAAAATCAAATTGTTGTATGCATGTTAGGAGTATCTAACATGAGATAGCACAACTGTTGTGTTGTAGCATTTGTGCTTCCGTGTTGACAGTACTGTTGACATTTCAGGAATAAAGATTGGGAGGAAGCATTTGATTTTAAAGGAAGGTTGGATTTTGTGGATTCTTGTGTTAAGAAAAAAGGTACGAGCTCCCATTTTCGCCTTGTAGTGTAAATTGAAGTCAACTCTTTCGAAAGCTCAAACTGTTACGGAAAGGCTTACAAATGATTTTATATCTAGCGTGTTTCTTCATTCAAAAGTGCATTGGGCTTGAAACATGGAAAATGCTTAATTCTACCCTACCTTGTGCTAAAATTCAAGTTTTATTTGGACGAGTGGAGGCAACAAGGACCAAACTCATGACCACTTGGACATGGAAGCTCTAAAACTTTGCTAATAACCAACTCTCCTAAAAGCCTAAGTTTTTAGGTGAAGGCTTATGAATAATTCTATGTGTAACATTATATCATTTACACCAAGATTATGATTACTCAAGATTGGAGGATTTCTAGTAGATTGTTTTTTGTCCTTGGAAGATGACAAAGATGTAGGAATAAGTTTGTCCATTAGGATTATAACTAAAAAAATGTGTACAACTTTTCAGTTGAAACCCACATAAACAAAATCGAATACATTGTGTGTTTGTATTTATAGAAGCTTTGATATTCGTGCTTATCCTAATTGTTGGTTCAGTTTATGCATGGCGAAAGGGGGCATTAGGCTATCATATTGATCTGTTCAGCATTTTCTGTCTCCTTATGATACAAGGAAACTACAATTCTCAAAAATGTGTTGCATGAGATAGTGCCACTGACTAGCCATTTCATCAAAACTTCTTGATAATGATTTGTCATTCACTATCCAGCGCCAAATACATAATTTTGTGTAATTGAGCCATTTGAATTTATAGGATAAGGAACTCTATGGCATATACAAAAATTTTCTTTGTTCTTTTCTTGTCATTTATTTTTATACAAGTGCCTCGATATAATGAGATTTGATTGCAGGAGATTTCAGAGATAGAATATGTACTGTGGCTGAGATAAGGTACTACTTCCAAGGTTTCTTGGCAGAAGGGGCATCATCTGCCAATTACGTAAAACCTAACAAGAATTGCAATTTGACCTCATGGGTTTCTGGTTGTGAACCTGGATGGAGTTGTAGTGCTGGAAAAAATGTTGACCTCAAAAAGGACGTAAAGGAAATTCCTTTTAGAACCAGTAACTGTCAGCCTTGTTGTGAAGGGTTTTTTTGCCCTCAAGGATTGACTTGCATGATACGTAAGTATATGATGCCTCTTAAAATTTTACCATTAATTGGTAATTTGGGATGAAATTGTGCTAGTCATTGAGACAATCATCTTTTGTTCTGGAAGCATCCATCAAATACTCTTCCTGTATATGTATCTCTCTGCTTTTATCCTTGTCTTTGTTATATATTAGCTGTCACTTTTTCCCAGCTTGAATGCCTAATATAAGATACAAGGAAGTTGACATAGACACTTCATTATATCACAGATACAAGATAAGAAATATGTATACCTCTGACAATTCCGTTATATTAGGCAGGATAGACATATACCTAATTCATTAAAGCAGTTGTTTACAACATTTGATGTCTAGAAATGAGGGGTTATTTGACAATGATCCGGAGAATGATCAACGTTGTAGAAAGGATAATATTTGTTAACAAAAACATAATATATTTTGAAAATTACGTCTATGAAAAGGCAACAATTGAGATCAAAGAGAAATAAATTACAAATAACATTGTTGCAATTCTTGGGATTTTGAACTTTGAACTAGCATAATTTATGAAAATGGTTCCAAACTCGTTTAAATTAAAATATCATAAACTATGAAGATGCTTCCATGATTGTTTAAATTACTTGGTTGGAGTAAATGATCTATGATGTTTTATGTATAAGAAGATGTAAATATGGGCACACAAGTGCTAGGTGAGATGCAACAAAGACCAGAATCAGAAGCAATATCATGAACTTGGGGTTGGGGTTAATCTAACTCATAGTTACCAAAGCATACAAAAAAGGACTGGTTCCATATATGCCAAGTCAGTAAAAAATAAAATTATCCTGAATAAGTTTTAGGAATGCAAGCTAGAGTTTCTCCAAAACATACATAATGTTAGTATTGTGCTAGAATGAATTATGAGGCAAATTTTATCATAAGGGTTATGGACTTAGGTTCATGATTGAGCCGCTACGTAGTAGAGTAGAGCTATTGTATGCCTTCATGATTAGAGTATGAAACCTGAATTATATTTAGCATCCATGTTGATCTATATTGTTGTGAGTACTTTTATAAATAGCAAAAACAAACTTTTCTTCAAGTTTGATTTTGTTAGTCAAGGTGCTAATAACTTCCATATCATGCAAAAACCAACTTTGATTTTGTTTAAAATTTGGAATGATCTTTGATGGATAAAATCAGCTGCTCAACTATCTTATTTTTAACTTTTCTGATTTTTCTCTCTGTGAAGCTTGCCCGCTAGGTTCTTATTGTCCACTTGCAAAACTGAACAATTCGACCGGAATATGTGACCCGTAAGTTCTACTCTTGACGTTAATTTTTCTCCATTGTTAATTTGTTAAGCTTCATCACTAAAACTGAATTTGCAGATATAGTTACCAGATACCACAGGGACAAACAAATCATACTTGTGGCAGTGCTGATATTTGGTCTGGTGTGGTGAACAATAGTGATATCTTTTGTTCTCCAGGATCCTACTGCCCGACTACAACACGCAAAGTTTCTTGTGATAGTGGGTATTGATTTTATCCCATACCTTATTTTTCTCATGTTTAAATTATCTAAATTTCCTTTTTTTGCAATATAATGTCGTCTAAAGAAAACTCCATTATTACATGTTACTACTTTCATGTCCATTATAACCAACCTTGCACTGACTATTGAGCATTCACACTCATTAGTTTTTTCCCAATTTCAGATATTATTGCAGGATGGGTTCTACTCACCAAAATCGTATGTTTTCTTTTTTTCTTTTTCTTTTATGTATATATCATAAGTATAATTTATTCCATCACTATTTGTGTTTGAAAATCCAGTGCCAACGTGAAAAACCACATCCACTGAAAGTAAAATGAAGCAGTGTTTCAAAATTAGTTCCAAACATACTATATCATTAAATAGGAGACCGTACGTACCACAAGTCACACAGTTTAAGAATTGTGAGTCCATAATACAAAACGACAAAAAAATAAAGGGAGAAGTAAATTGTAGGATTCAAGTGGGGTGAATGAATTGGATGAGCGCTTTGGGTGTTATGAGACTTATGATGTTTTGTGGAATTGAATGTTGGATAGTAAAAAACCAACAAAAAGATAAACTCAATGTAGCATAAATGAGAATGTTGTGTTGGTTTGGTTGATAAATCAAATAAGATAGGATTGGGAATAAATGCTTTAGAGAGAACATTGGGGTAGCACTTACAGTAGATAACGAGCGTAGATTTGTCAGGAGTCCCACGTTGAGTAGAATAAACTACTTGATGTGGTACTTAAGCCTTGAGATTCTTTCACCTAATGGAATAGTCTTTTGGGTTGGACTCTCCTCTTGTGTTTGAGTCCTAACAAGATTACATGGCCTAACTAATTGCTAGGGCTCAAAGGAGATCAAGAAAAGCATTAAGAAGGAGGAATTAAAGGCTAATAAATGTTGTGTTGTATAATGAGAAAGGGGCTTGGTTATTGTTGTGTTGTATAATTAATTTCTTTTTAATGTATTTATGCTTTTTTAAAGTTATGCTTTAGAAAATTACGATGGAAAATGTTTGATGAACACCCAAAAACCTAATCAACACCTAGAGAGAGAAAGAAAAAAGATGTTTGATGAACACCCAAAATAATAGGATTTATGATATAATAGAAAGAGAGATATAGAGATAAGAAATGTTGATGGAGTGTTTAAAATAAATGTCGGTTCATATATCATTACTCGTGATTATAATTTGAGTTAATAAACAAGGGGGAAGTTAGGAGGATTGTTGTAACAGATTGTAATTGATTGGTGTAGTATACTGGATGTAACAGTTAGAGGGGAATTAATTTTTCAGTAATAGAATAAACTATTCTTAACAGTTGTACAGGGGTTTTTCTCTTGGCAGAGTAGAACAAACATATACTTATGTTATATCTCATATTTGAAAGAATTATACTTTCACATTATAAATCTTAAGGAGAAAAGATTATACATTTTACAGTTATGCAGTTGACTGAAAAATTCAAATTTACAGACTAAAAAATAAAGATATCATATTTTAACTTTTTCCATATTGAGGTGAATACATTATAACAAAGTTGATATGATTAAATTGGGCTAGATCCTGAAAATTATCTCTCAGTAATTGGATTTAACTTTTGTGTTATTTTCATGCTCTATTTTGTTCGAGAATGGAGGGCACTAAATCAGAATCTTAGTCTATATTGTTCATTTTTGCAGCATGCTCCAAGTTGAGTACCTGTAATCCAAACACAGCAACCCAAAATATGCATGCTTATGGCGCTTTGCTTATTGTAAGTAGAATCTAATATGGTATTGGATAAGGTCATGCTTTGCTTCTCCTCTATTTCATTTAGCTTTATTAGTTATGTAGTATGGAAAATTTTCATTCAACTTTCTTTTGAATGAATAGCTTTTGTGGTTTATGTTACATACACATTTTTGGAGCTTCTGGTTCTCTCTCGTCCTGTACCAACCCTGTTGTCTTATCACACTGCTCTCTCTTTTTGCATATGCTCTGAAATAACATGAAATGTTGTCAAACATTTTCCAAGAATTTCTTCTCCTATGTCTAGTTTGTCATATTTGATATTATTTCCACTTGTAGGTTGCATTGAGTACTCTCTTGATCTTCATTTATAATTGTTCTGATCAAGTACTAGTTACTCGAGAAAGGAGAAAGGCTAAATCCAGGGAATCTGCTGCTAGACAAGTAAGAGAAACTGTACAGGCTCGAGAAAGGTGGAAAATAGCAAAAGATGTTGCTAAAAAAGGTAGAGGGGGATTGCAAGAGCAATTATCTCGCACTTTTTCTCGCAAAAAATCAGTAAAGCAATCAGATCATTTTAGCCAAGCTAAACACGGAACGGGTGATGCATTTTTGCCACCAATGCCTCCAAATTCTTCAAGCTTATATGAGCAGCCATTTGCAGCTTCAAAAGCACAAAACAAGGAACCTACCAACCTTACTAAAATGTTGAATTCCCTCGAGGATGACCCGCATAGCAATGAAGGATTCAATCTACAAATTGGAGATAAAAATATTAAAAAGCAGATGCCAAAGGGCAAGAATTTACATACACAAAGCCAGATTTTAAGGTATGCTTATGGTCAGATTGAGAAGGAGAAAGCTCAACAAGAGAAAAACAAGAACTTGACTTTCTCAGGAGTTATTTCAATGGCTACTGAAGGCGATGTTCGAACAAGGCCTGTGATTGAGGTAGCTTTTAAGGATTTAACTCTTACTTTGAAAGGTAAAAGAAAACATATAATGAGATGTGTGACTGGTAAACTCATGCCGGGTCGAGTTTCTGCTGTGATGGGTCCCTCTGGAGCAGGCAAAACTACATTTCTTTCTGCCTTGGCAGGGAAGGCAAGAGGATGCACTATGACAGGCTCAATTCTAATCAACGGAAAGCCCGAATCCATTCATTGTTATCAGAAAATTATTGGTTATGTGCCACAAGATGATATTGTGCATGGGAACTTGACAGTGGAGGAAAATCTTCGTTTCAGTGCAAGATGCAGGTATCTGATTTGCCTTGGAGAACTTAGTTTGTGCATCTTTTTTTCCATGCTTGAAATGTGTGAACTTTGTTTGTTATTACCTCTAATTCATTGCAATTGATTCAAAGGTTAATAAATTAGGACAATTTTATTTTGTATATTCAGCAGTTATTTATGGTGCATTCCTAATTGATCTCATGTTTATTTTAATCCTTGACAATTGACATGATTTGTTTTGACAATTTGCTTCATATTATTTAAGGTTATTTTTAAATAATTATTTTTGTTAACGATTTATATAAGGTACCAGAAATATAACTCTGTTTTATCTATATTAACTTATTAAGTAACAATGCAACTCTTTGCATACTATTCATATGGAATATATTTAGAAGAGATAGAAGGAGAGATCCTTAGTTAAAGAAAAAATAATGCAACACTTTGAGGGTGTGTTTCTCTCAATCTTTTCCTCACCAAATACTTCCTCATTTCTACTTATACCTCAACATTTTTGCTACATTCCATTCCATGACCATGTATATGCTTCATATTTCCTACTCTAGCCTCCTTACTTCCATAGTCTACTCCATTGCTCTCCCTCTAGTTCTCCTTTCATAGACCTTAATAATTAATAGTCACCAAAAAAATTGAAGATGTAGGAGGTTTATGTAAAATTTAAAATAACTAACAAAAAATGTGATTTGTATAATTTTGTCCAAAATGGATTTATGTAATTTACCCTTGAAATTTGGTTTCAAGTGTCTGACAAAGTAAAATTTGTCACAAAACCAAATTACAGGGTCTCGTTGATAACAATTTTAAAGGGTAAGCTGATAGAGGGCAATAATTCAGAGTTCAGAGGGTGTATGTATTTTACCCTTTTATTTAAATATGAAGGATTCATTAAATTAGTTCATCTCTTCCATGTTAACATCAATCTTTTTTCTTATTCTACTTGTTATGCTAGGACTTATCTTTCTAAAAACTTGGAATACCTAGTAATAATAATCACTAATAAAAGGAGCTCGTAGAGATTTAGATTGATTCTAATCATGCATTTCAATACTTCTTACTTTTTTATGTAAGTGCTGACTTTTAAATGAACTATGAAGATCTTTGAATGATGAAATATTTGAAAATAGAAAAGGATGGATAAAAGGAACTGGTTCAATTGCACCAACTACATAATCATCTTCCAGATTTTATAGTGAACCCATGCACTAAATGTCTCATACAAAATAAGTGCATTAATTTTTCTTTTGGATATTATTTTTTGTTGTCTTCTAATTGTTAATTTCATTTGAATGGTTGTTTCTTATTACTGGAGACTGTCTGCGGATATGCCAAAACCAGATAAGGTTCTGATTGTTGAAAGAGTAATTGAGTCCTTAGGACTCCAGGCAGTGAGGGATTCCCTTGTTGGGACAGTAGAGAAGAGAGGTATATCTGGAGGGCAACGAAAGCGTGTAAATGTAGGGATGGAGATGGTTATGGAGCCTTCATTATTAATCTTAGATGAGCCTACAACTGGGCTAGACAGTGCATCTTCCACTTTACTACTTAAAGCACTTCGTCGCGAAGCACTTGAAGGTGTAAATATATGCATGGTACTTCACCAACCAAGGTAAGATCTCACTCTCCTATACATGTACTTTTTTCTTTTTTGATCCTGGGTCAGAGACTAATCTCACTCGTGGTAACAACCTGCTAGAAATTAAAGTATTCTAGAAAATAAAATTTGTGTATTGAGTAGTATGTCAACATATAATTCATATCTTATTTTGATTTTGTTGAATTGCAGCTATACTTTGTTCAGAATGTTTGATGATATAATCTTTCTAGCCAAAGGTGGCCTTACTGCATATCATGGTCCTGTTAAAAAGGTAGAAGAATACTTTGCTGGCATTGGAATCACTGTACCTGATCGCGTGAATCCTCCGGACCATTTCATCGACATTTTGGAAGGTTTAGTGAAACCAAATGGAAATGTGACCCATCAACAACTTCCTGTCAGATGGATGTTACATAATAGTTACCCAGTACCACCAGATATGCTTCATTTTGCTGATCAAATTGCCGCCACCTCGTCCTCCTCCTCAAATACAAATGATGCAATAAAGGGCATAGATGAAGTTGTTGATCAATCCTTTGCTGGAGAGTTTTGGGAGGATATGAAGAATAATGTTCAGATGCAACGAGATCATCTAGAGGCAACCTTCTTAAAGACTAAGGACTTATCAAATCGAAGAGCTCCGGGCGTAGCTCGACAATATAGATATTACCTTGGGCGGTATGAATTATGAAATCTTTGGATTTAATATAGAAATGCCCTTAGAGATAGCTAACTAACTAGGCTAGATTTCTATTTTCTTTTAATCAAGCTTATATCAACTTTGTCTAATAAGAAATAAACTGAAGTTAGAGTTAAGTAACTACCTAAGTATCTTAACATACGTATGAATTAGATATAATGTAGAGTGTTTAGCATGAAACTTGAAATTTTAGTTAATCTGTCTGTTTAAAATTAAATTTCATATTATATTCTGAACAAAATTGAGTTGTTTATACTTTTTGCATTGAAATGAATTATATACTTTTTGGATTAAGTTGGTTAATTATTAGCTATTTTCATTTTGTTCAGGATTTGTAAGCAGACGCTACGAGAAGGAAAATCACAAGCAGTTGACTACCTCCTTTTGTTAGTTGCTGGTGCTATATTAGGAACTCTTACTAAAGTTAATGACGAAACATTTGGTTCCCTTGGATATACCTATACTGTTATTGCTGTCTGTAAGTTTCAAAACTACCTACTATATTTGATTCTCATTTTTCTTCTTCTAATAATGAACCTCTCTTTTCTTTCTTGGGTTAATTGAACATCCAATTTTAGATTCCTGTAAAAAAAAACTTGAATGGTTTTAATTATATTATACTCCTTAGAAAGAAGACAAAATTTTGATTTTTTTTTTCCACTAAATTTTCATTAAGTTAAGCTGTATATGTTTCTTCCCTCATTCATATTGCACATTTGCAGCTTTACTTTGCAAGATTGCAGCACTCAGAGCATTTTCTCTGGATAAATTACAATACTGGAGGGAGAGTGCATCTGGAATTAGTAGTCTGGCTCATTTTTTGGCCAAAGATACAATTGAACTTTTCAATATAATCATCAAACCTGTAGTTTATCTGTCCATGTTCTATTTTTTTAGCAATCCAAGGTCAAGCTTTGCAAGTAATTATGCAGTTTTGGTCTGCCTTGTGTACTGTGTAACTGGCATGGCTTATGCAATAGCAATTTATTTTGAGCCTGCTCCAGCACAACTGGTATGGATCATATAAATATAAGGATTTGCTAACCAATGTCATAAGGATACTAATTAAATAATTAAAAGGAGAAAATATTTATTGTGAAAAACGTAAAAAAATTCATAAACAGTGTAATTTTACACATTCCAATAAAAAATTTCTCCTTTTAATTTTTTACTAATGCTCTAAGGACACTGGTTAACATTTGCGATAAATATATACATTTTGAAATTGTTGATCATAACTGTACATTTGACTTTCTCTTTATGGATCTTTTCTCATCACTTGTAGTGGTCCGTGCTTCTCCCGGTTGTTATGACTCTCATTGCGAACCAAAAAAGAGATACTGTCTTAATGAAGGTCCTCGTAAAGTTGTGCTACCCAAATTGGGCTTTGGAGGCCTTTATCATTGCAAATGCTGAAAGGTCTGTTTTAATTAGTGAGTTTATAATCCCTTTCCTTATGGGGGGACTGTTGACTTTTTGGGGGAATGCATTCATGCATATGTACATTTTAAAACAAATGTAGACATGCATGCACTCATGCACAATTTTGAATGTGTAATATATAAACTTCAACTCTAGGTTAGAAACAAAATACTATTCAAACAAAATTAGTTTGCATATGAAAAAAATTTATAATCAAATAATTGATTTATGATATAAATATAATATTCAAATGATGTTATATTAGATGTGTGAGCTCAGATAATAACATTTAATGATTAAGATAAGTAATATACCTTTTGCTCTCCCTTGTGTCATCTATTAAGTCATGTCTTAGAAGTTTTAAGATGGTACAAAATTCATTAAGGTGAGATCTTAATAATCAAATGTTCTTTGTTATTGACTTTGACTTTATGGATGCCATTGGTTACAACGTTGCATATTTAAGGCTTCAATTGAATCAATCTTTTTAATTGATAACGATGTTGGTAAATTAATGAGGGACCTCATGATAAGTTTTTGTAGTGCTACTATTTAAAATGTGGATAGTCTAGTTCAGATGTGTGACCATTGATTGCATCATTGTCTTTCTTAATACCTGCATGGGAATGCTCAACATGCATTACTGGATTCAACTAGGGGATTAAAGATGAAATATGAAAGTTAATTTCCCTTAGTTTGTTTATTTATTATATTTTGAATATTTGTAAAATTCTCTTTTGGTTTTAATCCTTGTTATTTTATTTTAGTCCTTTTAATATATTTATTTTATTTCATTCTTATAATAGGTAGATCATTTGCTTTTAATTCCTATCAAATATTTTTCAAAAAGACTAATTCAAAATTAACAAAATATTAGAAACTAAAATGAAAAAATAAACATATTAAAAAGATTAAAAACAAAATAACAATAACCAAAAGTCAAGCAAAATATTTTTAAAAACCAAAAACAAAACATGACTATATTTCATGGAAAAAAAAACATTTAAGACTAAAAACTAACAAGTTCCAACATTAGAAATCAAACCATTCATAGTAACGAACAATTGATAGAAAGATACAAAGACATTTTTACTCTCATTAATTTGTGTCAGACATCAGAGTTCAATGTGGTTTATTTAACATGAATAAAACTAGACATTTCAAAACTTTTATTGAGATGCTATTGTATATGACAGGAACTTGTTGAACTGGGTAATTCATGCATTTTCTGACTACTATGCTTCATGTCTTTTTGGGTAATGATATTCTCGTCTTAGGAAAAGATTGCAACTAATATAAAATGAAAATAGGGTTATCCATTGACAATATAAATTATTTTACATAGTTATTCAATCATAATCTACTATGTTAAGATAAGTTTATTAATCGATTATTGACTTTTAAAAATAATTATCTTAAAATAACTTAAATGATGAATTATAATTAGATGAAAGGATCACTACATACATATAAAATATAAACAAACTTGAAGACACTTGATGCTCATTTTAGGACATAAAATTCTTGTTTCAATTGCCTTCTAATCTTGCCACATATATAACTCTTTTACTATTGTATTTTTCTTAGGTTTACTGGAGTCTGGCTGATAACTCGGTGTAGTTCACTAATGAACAGTGGCTATAATGTCAGCGACGGGCCTCTTTGTCTGGCTGTCCTCATTCTTTACGGTATAATTGCTCGAGTTGTGGCCTTCTTTTGTCTAGTGATCACTCAAAAGAAGTGATTTGGGGTATATATGATTGTGATCCTAATGTTGAAAACAAAGCTTTAAGATGTCGTTGCTTGTATGTTGTAGCAATTAGGGATAGTATCCAATTTTTCAAGAGAAGCAAGATTTAGTCAAATAGTTGGGCTTTTTTAGCAGTAAGTTGTATGTTGTTTTTAGGTTATATGCTTTTTTGTAACAATGCCTATTTTTGTGTAGGTAAATTTTACTCTATTCTTAGCCCTTTTTCACCTGAACAAATGAGGAATTAGTTTGTGAAAAAATGTATAATAGCAAAAGATATAGTGTCTTGAGTTCTTCAAATTTTAATCCAACCACTCCTTGGAATCTTTTGGTTAATTTGCTTCTTCTCACTGTAGGTAGGAATAGGATTGTTTTTCTCATTTGCATATCTAACTCAAGTGCAAAATATATGATATATCCATTTTATTTGGGACCCACATAAAGATATACATATATATAACATATGTATTGCATGTGAGTCTCTGAAATTGGCTTTATATGCTAGGCAATTAACAGTAACACATGTGTCATGGCTAGTTTTATTAAACATGTTTAATCACAGATCATGTGAAGATTGCCCTAAGATCACTCAAAGTGTTATAATGCTAAGTTAATATTAATATGCTTTTTAATAGAAATTCATAAAAAGAAAGTGAAATTTTTGAAGTGTACGCGCTGATTTTAGTATTTTGTCGTGTGATTTGATAAAATTCTTATCAAATCGTATCAGAGCATTTGATATCCCAAGGTGTCTTTTTTCCTTTCCGGTGACCAAGCTTGCATTTGATGATGTTTACCAATCGTATCAGAGCATTAGTATCATTTCTACTTCATGCCTGTTTCCACAAACCTCTGTCACAAACCTTTATTGCCCGTCAAAGATGGCGCCGCCATGGTCACTTCTAGCTGGTGTTAGTGACTTGATGCTGGACTATCTTCTCGTCGGAAAGCCCGATGAAGAAGGACCATAGTTGTGACCGCGTTCACATTGATTAGAATCTGGATTACTGGAAATAATTTATTTTAAAAAAATAAAAATTTATAATTATTATTATATTATAAAATAATTAAATTTTAATATGAAAATAAGAGATATAAAATATAAAATTTTAAGATAAATATTTATATTTTATTAAAATAAGAGGGTATATTTATTTATTGTTATACGTAAAATAGTAAAGATATTTAAATATGTAAAATTAAAATTAGGAGTTAAAAAATATAAAATTATTAAATACAAAATATAAAATTATCTTCACACGCTTTGTGCAATCTCTGCTTCTGTGACAGAGCCTTTGCTTGTTTCGCATGTTTTTTCTTTTTTTAATTTAAAATAACTCAACATAACCTGTTTAGTCGGTTTACCACTTTCAATCTGGGCCATTCATTTTTGAACCACTTAATCTAACGATCATAGTAAACTTTGGCAGGATGCAAGACTTTCTAAGTTTTTCCACGGATAGGCAGGATAATGGATAGGATCTAATTAGAATTTTATAGTATCTGTTCCTCCCTCGTATCTTGCTTTATGTTTGTCTTAGTAATAATTTTAATCTCGATTTTTATATTCGTTGGATACTACACATATTTTCACCTATAACTTGCACTTTACATATGTTTAATATTAATAATAATAAATTAATAAAAAATTAATTAAAATAGTTATTATAATTATAGTTAAATTCATTCTTATATAATTCAAACATAACGTTAAAATATATATACAAAATATTAAAAACAAATAAATATAATATCGATTACTCCAAAATCAAGTTATAAATGAATAAAATTATAAAAAAAATCATCAAACATAATAATTGTTAAAACTAATGTTTTAATCACTTAACAAAAATTTTAATTAAAAGTTTTGAATTTTTCACTTCTAGATCTGATAATTATTATATATTATTATTTGAATTACTTTAAGATATAAAATAAATGATGATTAAATGAGTGTATAAAAAAATATATTACGAGTGTATAACTTTTTTTTTATCTGAAATTAAACTTGAATTAGTTTATTTGGTAAAACCTTGGATCAAGAAAAATATATGGTGCGCAAACCAAAGACTCCCACTTAAATGATATAACATATATTCTCATCCTAATTATATTGTATACAAGATAAAATTTAGGTATAATATCATAAATATTTTGATGTTGTTTTCCAATTAAAATTTGAATCTTATCTTGATGACTTATATAATAAAAGTCAATATTAAGGCTCACTATATATTATTAAAGTATAACTTTAATTTTAATTAAATAATAAATATAAGTTATATACTTGAGGCTTATTTTTTTATGTATACTATCAAGATAAATTGATAAGTTTTAATTAAAATTAATATCACATAATTACATTCTTATTTAGTCAGATATTTAAATTATTTCAAAATTTAAAGGTGAGAATTTTGATTTTCTTCTTCTGTTTCTTATTACTTGATGAAATTTAATTATGTATGTGTACAAATTTTTTTTTATCAAATGTCCCTAACAAAAGACATATATATAAATTATATTTTGTATATGGCATATGTGCGTGTCTGGACATATAAGATCATGGATATATAGCGAAATTAAACATATAATTATGTATGTTATATCTATATGACATTTTGTTTGCTGAATTATTTCTATATATGACATATTGACAAGGTATTGATTTCCTCTTACATATGCCCATATATATCTATAATTATGTGAGAATATATGTTATCATTCATGAGGGAGCCTTTGATTTAATCACTATATATAATATATATTTTCTTAATATACCCTTCTAATTAACAAGAATAAGTAAATTCTAGTCCTTACCATCAATTATTTTAATATATTTAAAAGATGTAGAAATAGATTAATCATTAAAACATTATGTTCTGTAAAAAAAGTAGACTAAAAAAGAAAGTATTTTTTAAAGTATTACAATATTTCAAATAACATAAGCAAAATAAAAATAATTTTAAAATATGAAAACAATTAGGTGATTGGATTTTGTTTTTTTCCTAAAAAAAAATAAAAAATCGAATGACAATCGATGAATGACGTAGTTATCCACTAGTTAAAACTTGATAGAAACCAGTAACTAAGTATTAAGGACAAATATTTATTTTTAGTCTCTAAAGTATGAAATAGTAATAAATTTATTTTTAAAAGTTAAAAAATTTAAATTTAGTTTTAAAAATATAAAAAATGAAATAAGGTGATAGTTCTACTATTAAATATGTAAAATTATTTTATTATTAAATTACAATATTTAAAAACTAATTAATTATTTGGGAAAAAATTGATATTAATTACAAAATCCAAAAATTAATTTGTGGATAAATTATCCAGGATTAATCTTTCAAAATTTGTATACATTCCGAAAACTAAATTCAAATATGCCGTATTTCTTAAAGCAATATGTTAACGCCTCAAGTTTCAAGCACCAAAAATGAGTATTTATATAATTGTTAAATTTAAAACCGTGGACAGCTAGCAGAGGGACACGAGAAAAACGCGAGGAACGAGTGAGTGACAGGGCGAAACGACGTCGCTTTAAGCACTACTACTTGCAAATGCAAGTGGGGAGAGTAACGGAGTTTGTGACACATAGCGTTGAGACGTAACAGCGTCGCGAGTAGGAAAGAGACCACAAACAGAGCCAGTGAATGTGGGACACGTGTCCGGTTCTGCAGACTCGAATCGCACAATTTGGATGACAACCCGCGCGGAAAAATTAAAAAATACTTGGGATTCCGTCGAATAAAAACACCTCACCTTCCTCCCTCCGTTTCGTGACGCTTTTAGGCGGTTTTAGCCTCTTTCGGTTTCGAACATTCGTACAAATTTCTCTCTCACTCTCTCTCTTCAATTCAACACTTCGAGGTTCGATCTTCGACCTAGTCTCACTACTTCTCTCTCTGCTTTCTGCTGCAGATTAGACTTAATATTCTCTGTGTTCGTTTTTTTTTTTTTTACTTAATTCAGTTCTCTTTATCACTGTTTAGTTTCGGAGCTTAGCATCGTATAGTTCGGGTCGATGAATGAACCAGGTTCGGGTTTTCAATTTTCACGGTTCATTTCTTAATCTCTATTTCTTGGTTACTTAGCTCGCGTTGTCTTAAGTAGCTCGATTTTACCGCTAAAAAAATAAAGGAGAAAAATATGGGCGAGAATAATTGGATTGCGGTTTTTCCGTAGCGTACTATATCTTTTAATTATTTTTTCTTTGGCTTTTAATCGGAACCTTAGTCTTGTTTTTATTTATTTGAGAAGGACTTAAATTAAATAGATAGAGTGTGTTTCAATCTGTGCTGCATGTAATGCTGTTGATTGAAAGCTTCACTGTGATATGGATTGTCTTTGTGATAATTAACTGTCTGTGCCAGGGATATATTTTCAAATTATAAATATAAAAGTTTACTTGTATTGATATAATGTAGTATGAGCAGCAATGGTCATGGTGGTTTTGGTCACTTTGGTTGAGTGTGTTCTTTAGAGCAAAAAAAGGCTATGAGTGGAATTAGAGAGGGAATATTCTGAGGCTGCATGTGGTTCTGGTTCTGGCAGTGGTTTGATATCTATGAATTGAGGGGTGTTTAGATATTAAACGAACAATGGGAGTGTTTTTGTGGCCTCTGTATGATGTTTTGCCTTTTGGTTTCTCTTAAGGATGTACAGAAGGACTGAAGGACTTTGTAGTGTTTTGTTTTGTTTATGGATTTTATTTTTTCTTTTGTTTCTCTCTTAGAGGACATTTGGCTTCCCACTTGTTTTCTTTTCCCCCATTCCCTTCTTACAATAGCATTTGTTCTGAATTTTGACAATCATGTATTTGAAATCCATTGGTTTTATTTGTGTATCATTAGAGATTTGAATAATCTGAGACGTGGAAGTTGTAATCAAATCAAGAGGGCTCTTGGGGAATTATTATAGATGAAAAATATATGATTTTTTGGCTTGGCTCTTGTATATATGCTTCTGGTAATATGCACTCTTGATTTGAATAAATGAGAGTACAATATTGCTTATGGACTTGATTTTCTGCATGAATGCATTAATATGAAATTAGTATAAACCAAGAATTGTGTCCAAGAGACACTACAGATTTCTGAGTTTGAACCTACACATGCTTCCAAACACTCTTCATTTATGTTTTCATAAGAAGTTGTACTGTTGACATACTGCTTTTCTTTCCATGTTAAAGCCTTAAAGTTTCAACATGGATAAAACTTAGGTGTAGTACAATAGGTGCTTTTTGTGTTTTTTCCGAAATCAAAACTGGAGTTTTTCACCATGGTAACATGCGTTAACCTTCATTTTGAAAGTTACTGGGGTAAAATCCAATTTTGATTGGAGAAGAATACTAAAAGCACCTATGGTACTGCACCTTAATTTTGTCTTTCCAATATATGTATATGTATTTTACAAGTGAAGATCACATGTGTATATATGTGGATATAAATGAGAACAAAATGATTAAGTTGATGCACATTGAAATTGTAGGGCATGAGATGGATCGGGAAGAATATTTGCAGAAGTGTTCCAATATGAAATTCGAAAGAGTAAGATTTTTGTCATTGTTGTGTTATTCCTTTAAGCACAGATATTTTTATTTTTTATTCTATCATGTTAGTTCACTATTTACATTCTTTTTAATAAGTGTAAGTCAACTGTACCTATGATTGGAAGGTTTTCTTGATCTATAGTATACTTGGTCCTGGCAAGCTTAATATTTTGACTGAAGCATTTTAAAGCTATTCATGTGTGAATACTTGCATGGTTTTACGTCATTGTTTCATAACTCTCTTCTTTACTATTTAAAATAAACAAAATAGCAATATGGTTTTGCCTAAAACTTATCACTTATGATATCTCTGTTCTAAATTTCCCTTGGTTCAGGTGGATGAATCATTTGTACCCGCTCTTCAAGATGAAGTCATGGAAGTTGAGCATTTGCTTGCAGAACCTAGATATGATCATGCTTCCCTAGATGGTATATTACATTTTAATGAGGAGAATATAGGGAAATGCTATGATGCTGAAAAACTATCGTGTGGATTTGAATTTTGTTTAAAATCAAGTAGTGGTATTTCTCAAATGAATTAAAGCTGTTCTTTCTGATTCTATTGCTTTAAATCCATATCTCAGGAAATGACATTTTACTTTGACCATTAGCAAGAAGCTATTATTTTGGGTTTGCATTTTGTTGCTGAAAAAATGCATAAATGAATTAAAATGATGAGGTGAACGAATGAAGAATTAAAGAGAAGCAAGATGTATAAGAACTTGAATATTGTTGACAGAGATTGCTTAGAAGTTTAGAATTGATGTTGCATTTTCAAAGATATTAAATAAAACTTTTTATACTTGAGATATTATCTTGGATTAGATAAATTTTAATGGTTGATAACGCTGTATTGACGTTGTCTTATTATATTCAGAGCACAACAATACTTTTTGCATTCAAACTTTGGTGATTATTGTGATGTTATATCTAATACTAGTGTGTTTACATTCATCAGGTAGTTTGGGTTCTCATACAACTTTGAATGACAAGGATGATTTGGAACTGGAGGTATTTGTCTACACTCTGATATTGTTGGGGTCATAGTGAAGCTAGTAATTCATATATTTTTATATTTATATTGTTTGTTATTGATTTATTTGACTGCTTGAGTCTATTTTCTCAGGTTTATATCACCTTATCTAATGTCAATTGCATAACATTGCTAGTTGCTAAATTGTTTATTTGTGGGTATGAAAATTCTTTTTAATTTTGTTAGGTCCTTGATGGATTGCTGGATGATGTCGAAATCGATAATCTTGAAGGAACTGGTGGTTTCCCTGGTGCATGTGAAGAATATCTTTTGGGTAAACAATTAACTGTTCTTGGAGATGTAATATAAAACAATTCATGTTTCCTCCCTTTACAAATTATGCTTTTGAGATAATTGGTTCATGACATTATATGATAGTCTCTAACTAAATGATCTAGGTTCGAAATTGAGCCTTTTCTGCTATTCTTCTAATAAAAAAGTTGGTTTTGCATTGTCTATACTTCAAGCCCAAATGTTCGTTGAGGGAGACCTGTTAGAAATGAAATATAAAACTGTGTTTTAACCTAACAACTTGAATTTTTGGCATACTTGGTTCATGACAGTTGACAACTATCAAGATGTAATATTCTGCTATGATGTTTTGATAGATAGAAAGAAAAGAATTAGTTTCTGCTTCCTCTTTTTTATTAGTCCTTTCTGTTTGGCTTATTGAAATTTATTTTTGCAATCTACAGATTTTGGATTTGCTGACAAATTTGAGGAGGTACTAGGCTCTGGTCCTTTTGAAGGTTCACTATTGCAAATTTCAAGTTCTGAAAGTCATTCTTCGGGATTAAGCGGAAGTAGCATTGTTGGTGGGGTTTTAGAATCAACCAAAGTACCTATTGCAAAATCTGAATGCAAAAATGATTCTATAGATGAGACTATAACCTATGAATCACATGGTGCCTTCAGGAACAATCCAAGTCAACCATCAAAAGTAAATTGCAGATACAACATTTCACTTGATATACAACATCTGCAAGAGTTGGATAACAATAGTCATTTAGCTGCTGGTAGATTGACTTGTAAGAAGGAAAAAGGTCCTGTTGAAAAAGGCCAAACTGCTGTACTTAGAGAGAAGAGATTCCGAAAGCCTACTCAGAGGTACATTGAAGAATTTTCAAATTCAAGGTCAAAGGAAAAGGCACCAACTGCTGTTACAAAAACTAAACATTTAAGTGACTCATCATGTGATGTACTTCATATACGAATTAAAGCATTGAAAAAGAGTCCAAGCGAGAAGTCTAGTAATGAAAATAGTGATGTGATGCTTCCTGAGTTGCAAGTTCGCAAAGGGCATCTGGAGAAAGAGGTTCAGTTTTCATTAAGGCATCTTATTCCTTTTTGTATATTTTCTTCAGTAGATGTGAGGATTGAGGATCCTTTCTTCGTAACCTGCCCTTTGGGTTTTGAGAGAGAGATTCTTTAGTTATAATTCTATCATTGTGTATGTATTACTTTATGATTTGTTTTCATATACATTCTCTAACTTCTGGTTTTGGATACTTATGCTTGAGCTCAATATTTGATAATTATGGACCTATTTATAAATTTTATTTCTCAGCTTGTATTATTTGTTAAAATTTAGTCCACTGACTCTTAATGAATTGAAGTGTGATGTTTGATTCAACTTACGTGCTAATTTATGAATGAGCTTCATGACTTCACCATGCTTCCCTCTTGTCTAAGCTCTGAGTGTTAGTGGTGCTTGGTTTATTTGTACACTTTTTCAATTGCAGGGTCATATAATATAACCTTTCACAGTCATAAATTTATATTCTTTTATATTCTAAAGCATGTTATAGTTCATTTCTGCTAAGTTAAGGTCCATAACTGTTTCTTTGACTGGGCTTTTGAAACAGAATTGTTCCTGTGGTTGAGAATTGGTATTTATGTATCTATGAGATTAAGTTTCTCTTGCGTTAGTTGGAAAATTGTAAATTTAGAGGAGATAACTGCATATTGATTTACTTGTCTAATAATACTCATGCTATGGTCTGCAGATCTAAATTATTCTCCTTCATTTAATAAGACATATTTCTTTTCTAGAAACTTGAGTATGACAATGAGTCATTTCCCTCGGAATCCGAGGATGAATGTTCGACATCAAAAAGATCTAGAAGGAAAGATCGAAGAAAGCATCAGAAGATGTGGACTCTCCCTGAAGTGTTGAAGTTGGTTGAAGGCATATCTAAGTATGGAGTTGGTCGATGGACTGACATAAAGAGGTTTCTGTTTTCTTCTTCAAGTTACCGAACTCCCATAGATCTCAGGGTACTTCACAAAGCTTTACTCGTTCAGTTGCTCCTTCTTCCAAACCTGTTTTCTAAATGTGATTTCTGCAGGACAAGTGGCGGAACCTTTTAAGAGCCAATTGTGCACAGAAAAGCTCGAGAGAGGTTAGCTTTCTTTTTTTACCTTTCCGGAAACTGTTAATTGATGTTTCATATGCATGTCTCAAACTTAAATTAGTGTGCCAGTAATGTAATATCCAACCTTAAATGATGTTTTTTTTTTCCTTTTTAATAAATGCTATCTCTGCCAAGATTTAGTTTGGGGAAATGTAAATGATCATGTGGTGATTACAGGCTGAGCAAAATGACGAGCTAGCCCTGCGCCCCTTGCCATTTAATGTGGTACATCGTGTGCGAGAATTGGCTAAAATTCACCCATACCCAAGGCAACGTGGGTCAAAGAAGTTCCGTGTTAGCCAAGCTGGCTCTTCTGTCATTGCTAAAGATTCTCCTCCCCTTAGTCTTAGCGAAAGAAATGTACGTAGGAAGTTTACTTAGAAGTCCATATGTAAAACAATCCATGGAAATCTTTAGTCAAAAGAATCTTGTTGAAATTTAGGTATCACATTTGCACAATTTTATATCTACAAAGGCACAGAAATTTTGAATTGTAAACATGAGGAGTCATTAGTTGTCCTACAATAGTTTGCGATGCTTAATGCCTAACACCTTTATAGTATGATTTTCTTACTGCACTAATCTTGATGCCCGACTAATGTGTTCAGAGGTGTGTCTAACTCAATGTTTCAAATGAATCGTTGAGTGAATGTAGGGAACTGGCAATGCACTATGTATATAAATTTTTCAAGATTCTTCAATCATTTTTTTAAAGATAAAAGGAAATTGTATCTTTAATTTTGGGGAGAGGAACCAGAAGCATCTAGGGGATGGGTCATTGAGTCACACATCCCACCCTACCCTAAGGCCCTTGATTGTGTTACGTTAGAGCCTGGAGCTCATCATGATTGTGATAAACAATGCTGTGGGCTTCATCTTGCAGCATTTTAGTGGCTGTGCTTTCTACGAAAGAGTGATATTATTTATGCTTCTCTTTTTCATAATATTTTTTTGAATTATTTTTTCCCATATCCTTTCATTAGATTACATTCTCTTATTATACACTTCTCTCTTTTTCTCATGACTTATATGTAAAGTAGTATTGAGCTTTTTCTCATGTCTTATATGAAAAGTAGTATAGAGCCTGGATATAAGGCTAGAAATGTTCTCGAGAACTTCTTTATTAGACAAAATTATATAATTGAGAAGCTTTCAAAAGTGCTATCGTATCCAAACAATCTCATAAAGATAGTGTATTTCAGAAGGGGTGAAAGTTAAACGTGGTCTTTTTGTGTCTATTCAAAAGCACTTGAATTTTGTAACGAAATAAACAAAACTGCCCAATCATAATTGTGTTCAGCCGTCAAATGATCTAAGAAATCAACTCTACCGACGCTAAACTCCATTTTGAACTTGACGCGTTATTGTGGCAAGGAACAAAGTTTCTAAAAGAAGAAAGAAGAGGAGATTGCTTCCCCGAAGGAAGCATGGAGAGGTGTTAAATTAAGGGGATGAGGAAATGGGGCAGTTAGGGAGAAGTGGGAACAAAATGATAATGTGACAGCTAAAGATAACACAGGAATGCACGTGAAATGGAAGCACAGCAAAGTGTGTCTAATCAAATAATTTAGATGCACAATATGAAATGGCTGCGAACCATAGAAGAGTGTGTGAGTGACTTGAGGTGTCACCAACTAATACCATTTCCTCTCTTTTAAGAGTTATGAGTTATGACACATAATATCTTCACCCACCCGTGAGCCCCCTGGCCCAAACCTCATGTGCACCACGTCCTTTCCTTGTTCCCTCCCTCCCTCCCTCACCCTCAACTGAGCCTTATCTATCACATTACAATTGCATCATTCTTAGATGTTACTTTAACCAAAATATAAGTCTTGTAGCATTACATTTTATTTATATATATATATATATATATATATATATATATATAATGCGACAATCATCTATTCATTGATTCGAGTGATATTGAAATAAATTCTCTTAAATAAGATTTTAGATTCAAATTTTTGGATAAGAAAAAATCATTATTCAAAAGGAAGATTTAAACAAAATAATAATTTTTTTTAATAAAGATTAATCATCCACAAAGTTCGTGATTCTCAATGCATAATGATAAAAATATATACACAATGTGACATACTGTTTTCTGGAAATTGTACCTTCATTTTCAACAAATTATGAATTAAATCATCAATTGACTCAATCAATATAAGTCGTAAAACTTTTATGACAAAAAAAGTGTGTTCGTATTCATTGTTCAATCAGTCTCCGTTTATTTTGACCATAGTTTGCATTTAGCAGGTACATAGTATTGATACGGATACCCGGTTAGTGTATGTATATGTACGTGATTCATCACTTATATATTATTATAAGACTTTTTTTTAAAAATGAATCTGTTATTTGGTAATTGGTACGTTGAATTCAATACAAGGTACACAGGATTATTGACAAAGTCTTTGTTTGGATATATGTTACTTGAGAAACCACGTCGGTTATAACTGTTGAAAACATGTCCCATATGTATAATCAAACACGTTCAAAATTCTTTAACTATGATTTTGACTGCCTCTGCCCGTGACATGATTAGAGGTCTGCCTATATGAGAATTTGGACCAATGACATGCAGAAGGAATTTATTTTATTGCATTTTTCTATAGTATGAAATGAAATAAATGGAATTTAATTTCCAGAACATATTATTGACTAATTTCATAAGATCCTTGAAGGGCTTTTATTAAATCATTCAGCTTTTTTGTCTCATATGAAAAACTGTTGGCAGTTTACTGCAAATAATCATGTGTGAAACTGAGCGTGCTATTGTTTTCAACCAACCAAGCACAACCGACATTTTTCTTAAAAGGGGATGA
This sequence comes from Glycine tomentella, assembly GCA_007407185.1. Classification (NCBI taxonomy): domain Eukaryota; kingdom Viridiplantae; phylum Streptophyta; class Magnoliopsida; order Fabales; family Fabaceae; genus Glycine; species Glycine tomentella. The sequence goes on along the minus strand of PYAF01002335.1, from coordinate 519,939 downwards.
ATCAATGTGCTGGCTCTCAATCATCTCTCTGAGCAACTGTGTAAGATAAACAGACCCAGAAAAAAAAGGTGAACCTCTAACACTGTCTTTTACACCTCTTTCACTAAAAATTGCTCAATTATTCTATCAATTAAGACCCTTTTAATTTCCCAATTGCACAACAAAAACTAAGGACCTCAAAAAATACTCCAACCTTTTCTTAGCTAAGATAGTTAATTATTGGTACAAATTATTTGTTTGTGTTTTGTTTTCCTTCACTAGAATATTGTGTTAGTTGCACTAATTCTTAGGCAATACTATTTAGTGTTACATTGATGATATTCATAACATGAAGCCAATTAATTCTTAGGCAAAACTATACTGGTTAAGTTTTCTAAAGATCCGTTATGAGGAAACATAGTAAGGGAATCAAATCAAAGATGTCACATCTACATGTGGTCAAAGTTTTCAGTGTGAAGAACTGTAAGTTCCATTCTCCACTCTGCAACCAAAGATATTTGATATTTCCTTCCATCCCTTTTGCAATACGTAGCCCATTTCCTGTGCTCCTGCGAGCTATGGAGGGAACAGTGAAACTTATCCCAAATCCATTTGCAACAGCATGTAGCAACTAGCTAGGAAAGTTTATATGTCTTGTTTTGTACGGATAGTACACTCTTTTAGTCCTTTGAAAAACAATGCTTTAACCAACCTGCACAAATTTAAGATAATTTAAGATATGTAAGTAGTGAGCTAAGATCAATCCAAAAGGGAAAAATTAATTCACATCCCAACAAGGAAAAGAGCACTGAAAATTGATAGGGAAATCAGCATTAATGCATTACACATAAAAAGTCGCTAATTAATTACAAATTATCCCATCCCCCACAATATAAAAGATTAATATCAAATCATTGATAACCACATAGCTGCACTTCCTGAGCAGATCTCAAATCCATAAGCACCACTATGCACACAATCACATTATCATATATATATATATATATGATCCACTTTGTAGCACTAAACCAATTGTATTGTGGACTTTTAATACTTGACAGTACAAAATACTTGACAGTACAACATTTTTTCAACGATTGAAATTCAAAAAAGTTGAAGCTAGCCCTTCTCTGAATCTAAAGTGTTGTATCTTTTATCCATACCTATGTATTAGAAATAAGTGGGCTTGCACTTTTTCCAAGAAACTTATCCCACCCCCTTTTGCATATCTTATCTTTGTGGGGTCTTACATATATAACATTGAGGAGAACTTGGAAGTTGGAAAAGAAACAGTGATTAAGCACCATCCCTTTTAGAATTGCAGAGAAGGACAGAGTCCTTACTTCCTAGGATTGATGTTAATTAATCAGCCATATATATGAATGATATTTTATATATATTATATATTAAAATCATTGCCAATTGCCATGCATGTTCGTACAGTTTCGTATCAGATATATATATATATATATATATATATATATATATATATATATATATATATATACACACACACACAATAATATTGCTCTAACTAACAAAGTCAGCAGCTATCATCAATAACTGGCACATTAGAATAATATATAAATGTTGATCCCCATAATTAAATTAGTAGCAAATAGCATAGGCTACCAATCATGTCAACCATTTAATGCTCCAGACCTTAGGTTCTTCCCATGCCACAATTATATATACCTCATCACTTTCGATTTCAAGTACTCACTGCACTTTTAATCCTATCTCTCTCTCATTCACTTTCTCACTACTCCCTCTCTCTCTAAAGTAACTATGAAGTCAAGATTTCTTAGAGGGTGCCTTAACAAGTGCAAGAAAATGTGCCTTAACAAGTGCATATCTTGTGAAGACTGTTGTGAATGGGCTTTGTGGTCTTCTTCTTTGCATGAAGCTTGCTCCAACATTCCAAGTGATGTTCCAAAGGGTCACTTGGTTGTGTATGTGGGAGAAAACCACAAGAGATATGTGATCAAGGTTGTATTGCTCCACCATCCACTCTTCAGGGCCTTGTTGGATCAAGCTCAGGAAGAGTATGACTTCATTGCTGATTCAAAACTCTGCATTCCCTGTGATGAACACCTCTTCCTTAGTGTACTTCGATGTGCTAGCTCCCCACAGAACCAACGAGCGTGTCTGTGTCTTTGAGGAATTGCACTTTTGGAACATTCTTTAGTTTCTTTCCTTGCCATTGAAATTCTTAGTTCTAAGTTCTAACTATGCTGATATGTAGCCATCCATATATATATAATTAATACTATGTTGTAAGTAGGTTGAGGCATAATTAAGTGTCATTTAGCTCACTGATGTAATTCACCAAATCAAGAAGAGAGAGGATTCAAGCCCTTTGCAAAAAGTTTTCAATAAGTCTTACACATAAAAAATAGTAATAATTAAGTTTTTCCTATAAAATAAAATCAACTCATACACTTCAATTTTTATAGAACCTTTCTTCCAAAAGTTATTTTAACTTATGAAATAAGTTTGATTTAGATATTTTTTATTTATTTTCTTCTCTTATAAATATTTATTAATGAATATATATTCAAACATGTCCTTATCTATAATTTTTTTGCTTTCAATACGAGCACGAGATTTAGAGTTGGAAAATTGGGCAAGGCAAGACCAACTTTCGAACACGTTACTAAAATAGTGCTATAGAGCCAGCAAAATTAGTCCTTTAATAATGACTAGGTAGGGCACATTTAAGAGTGGAGAAGTCAGAAATGCTTGTAATGTAAGCAGTGTCTCCTATCACTTGTCCCTTTCCCCTATCTCATTTTTTTTTTAATTTAAAAATAAGACAGTAGTGAGAGAAAATAAATAAATAAAATAAAAGATAGTAAAACTTAGGCTAAAATACCTTCTAGTCCTTTCTGTTTTAGATTATATTTAATTTGGTTATTTATGTTTTAAAAGATTCAATTTCAAAAATCATGTGAAAAAGTGAATACAACAAACAACTGAAAAATTAAAAAATCTAATATTAAATTCGCTTCTAGTTGTCAGTTAGACTCATTTTTCATATGATTTTTATCAAGTTTGACCCCTTTTTTTATTCGAACATCATTTACGTTTCATAGTTTTCATAAGTAAATCTAATACAATAAGCTTCACGTCTCAAATTAATCTAGAAAAGACTCAAAATTGTGTCCAAGATCAAAAATGATTTTTATTTTGGAAAAACAATTTTGACTCATTTTAAAAATATAAAAAACTAAATTAAATTCTTTAAAACATAAAGGATAAAACTAAATATAATATAAAACATAAAAAAAAAAAAAAACTAAAAGTGTATCTTAACCTAAAACTACCATGTGTGGGGGATAGTCTTGATATTTAAAAGAAGGATAAACAAATGCCTTTAGGGCATCTCCATTCCCGTCTCTTTTTAACATTTTTAGAAGGACAGTGGTTTTTTTTTATATAGGAGGGAGAAAGAGGAAAAATAAATTTAAAAATGATAGATTTACTTGTATTATTTTTATTCATTTCTCTTTTCATCTCTTATCTATTTCTCTTCAAATTGTAAAAAGATATTATTTCTCTTCAACCAAATATATTTAATTTACAATTTATTTCTCACCTATTTTATTCATATTTTTTTATTTTTATTTATCCTATTTCTTTCCTGTATATCAAACAAGTCATAATTTTATACATTTGCAGTAGATTATTAATTTTTTTATCTATTTTAATTTAAGTAACTTTTCACTCTAATCCAATATTGATTTTTAAAAATTAGAGTTTAATAATTATGCACTAATACTATAAATTTACAACGTCAATTAATAAAAGATATGGCTTTTAAGATATGATAGTTGTTATAAAAGCAAACAAGTTTATCATATATTATGTGTTTTTTTATTTGATGATATTGTAAAAAAATTTGCAATGTTAATGCATATTTTTTCTAAAAACATTTAAGCTAAAATGTAATATTTTTTTGTAATTTTGATCCTTTTATTTAAATAAAATCAACAATCTTGATTTAATTCTCAATTTTACGTATTTTATTTTGGTCAAAATCATGAAATTAATATTATTAACCTTTTTTATTTCATCAATTTATTATATTTATAATTTTTAAAATAATTATTATAAAAGTTAATAAGAGAGTGAGACTGTGAGAGAAGTAGAGGTGAACCACTACAATATGCAAGTAAATATATAACTTAATATTAATGGCCCCGTGATGACAAAAATAATCAAATTAATTGTCCCGAAAAAAAATAACTTTCTTCTACCAAAACTCTTTCTTTATTATACAAAAAGATTGTTGCTGGACAATTATTTCATCCCTCAAACATAAAATATAATGTTCCAGAACATCCTCATCAATTGTATCTAGATTGCTATTTGGCTTAATTTATTTTTATATATAGGCTAACATTTTTCTTTATAAAAAAAAAAAAAAACTCTGTAGTATGTCTATATATTCATGACCAACTATAAGGTTATCGAATAATTCAATCAACTAACAAATCAAAACAACGGCTGAATATAATACATAGACTAATGATTGGATCTTCAAGCATATCTTATTCTTGAGGATAGAGCATGACCCATTAGTATGTAATTATCGCATCAGCCATGTGACATATGTGCAGCTATCAAAGTGAATCCAATCTTAAATATTGAGTACGAAACGGTACTTCAAATTTACTTACCGAATAATATTAATTTTTTTTCTTATGAAACCGAATAATATAAACTTTAAATTAATGGGGTAAAGAGCATTAAATTTCCCTAAACTTGATTCCTTTTAAAAATAGATATCCAAACCTTTAATTTTTTCTTAATTAATCATTAAACTTTATATTTTTTTCAAATAGACACGTAGACTTTAAATTTATTATAAATGATATTGAAACTTTAACTATTTTTATAAATAAACATCTTTAGTTTTAATTCCATTTCAATTAATTTTTAAAATTTATGCTTTTTACAAATAGTTTTTAAAAGTTATATATCTTAAATGCTAGTCATTCATTATTATTTTTACAACTGATTTTCCATATTTAAAATATAATAAGGAATACTAATGTAGAAAAAATATAAAAAAGGAGAAATAATAAAATCAATAAAAAAAATTGATTTTTTAATTCTAAATTTTACTATGTTTTAAAGTTTGGAAAATTTATTTATAAAAACAAGACTAAAAAATAGCTGAGATGAAATAAATAAACAGATGACATTTTTTTAAAATTTAACCCCAATTTAATATAAGAAAATATTCATGAAAGGAGTAAATTTTAGGAATAAATTGAGATGAAATTTTCTCCAAAAAAAATTGAAATGAGATTGAAATTTATGTGTCTGGAAAAAAAATAAAGTTTAAGGATCGATTGAAACAAAATTAAAGATTATGATACTTATTTATAAAAGAGATAAAGTTTAAGATTAATTAGAACAAAATTAAAGTTTAAACTGTCTATTTGTAAAAGAAATAAAGTTTAAGGAAGTTGAATACTTTTTTCCCAAATTAAAGAGATCAATATGACAATATGCTTATATGCCACTTCTTGAAATATATTTAAGCTCAACTGGAATTTTTAAATTCTCATATATTCAAAATAGTTTATGATATTATATTAGCTAATGAAAAATTTAAAATTACAGTTTATCAGAAAAATTATATATTAAACTCCTTAATAATATGACAAATTAATGAATTAACAACTTAGATGTTATGGCATTAGTTAACAATATTATTTGACACCAAAGATTAAGACAAGTTTTAAATTTTACAAGTGACTAAAACAAAAAAGTCTCTAAAAAAATAAAATGAAAATACTCTAGGAAATTTAAGTTAAATACATTGAATGAGTAAATGAAAGAAAAATGAAGCAAGCGAATCAAGAAAAGTCACGGTTTTCTTCCAATCATCATCTATTGAAATATGGATTTAAATTTAAAATTAGACTCATTAGAATAAATGAAATAAGGCAAAGCCTTTCTTATTTTATTTTGAAGTCAAGTCTATACTTATACTCTGCTTGCTACAGATGAGAAAAATAAATTAAATAAAAATATAAGAAATATTTAAATTAAAATACTATAAAATATGTAAGACTCACATTAATTTTTTAACTTTCCCCTTCTCCCCTCTATTCCCATCCTCAGATCCTCTATTTCCACTTAACCAAACGGAGGAATAGGGTGTTTAGATTGTACGTTTGTGATTTTTTTTCTTTTTTCAATTTCAAATTATTTAACCGGTGTTTAAAAATAAATTATTTGAAATAATTATAACTATAAAACTGAATAATTGTAATTATTTTTTTAAAAATGCTTTTTTAGTCGGCTACTCGAGTGTAAGCACAATTACGAAATCCGAACAAGTTTTATATTTATAGTAGTACTATCTAAGAAAACAAGTGATAGTAGGAAAAAGAATACAGGATAACAAACAGCATCATTAAGATTCATGTGCCCTGATAGGGATACAAATACAGCATAAACTGTCATAAAAAAGAAGGGGGGAAAATGAAAATGAGAAAAGATCAAACAGCAATACGAGAATTGATGCTCGATCGGACTTCAAATATATGAACTTATTCAAGTTTTATCTCTTGCTGCAATTTTTTCACGCTGTTTTCCCTAGCCGGGGGGGATTAAAAAACCCCACACCAGTTAGAGTGTGGCTATTAAAATCCTTCTCAATAATAAAAAAAATATAAAAATTTCATAGCAGTAACAGAAAAAGAGGAATCACTCAATGAAAATCAGGCTTCGGTGGGTATGTGCAGCCAGGCCTTTGGATGATAACATTGGCTGCATAACACCCAGCTCTAACGCATTCTTCAATGGGCTTATGCTTAACCAATTGTGAAAGAAATCCTCCAACAAAAGCATCTCCTGCAAGAACAAAAGAATATAAGTACACAAATTTTTAAGTTTCCACAAACATTTAGAATAGACAAAATTGGAATCTAGCCGGCCACTACCAAGATGCATTATCTATATTCCTGGCAACTCCTAAAGAATCATAATTAACATAATTGCTTCTACATATTGGTTGCATGACTATGATCTACTATTCAAAGCATTTTAGCAGGAGAGGGGAGTATTCAAATCTCATTATTATTTTTCTGGTATCGTAAAACAACAGATATTTTCTATTAGTTTTTTAAGACCACTTATTTTAGAGTGAAGAATTAAAAAAAAAAAAAAAAAACAATACATACAGAGTGGAAATTATAACTTGCACGAATTTTATGAGCACACTAATTGCCCATAAACTCAACTGCACATATAACTTTGTCTAACATTTACATACTAAAAGCAAATGGCCGTGTACCTGCTCCATTTGTGTCAACTATTTTCTCTTTAGGTAACGGTATCACGGGGTAAAATTTCACTTTCCCATCCTCGGCAACACAAACAGGATCTGCACCTTGGGTGATAACGGTAATCCTTTTGTGTGTTTCTGATGCCTTTGGCAACTGAGAAATCTTCAAAGCTATTTCCTCAACATTATCAGTCTACTCAATAGGACAATAGGAAAAGAGTCAAAATACATAACAAATTAAAACTTAAAACCAAAACTGCAAGCCTTCAGATCTGCTAATTAATGATTACCTCCCAGCCTTGAGCTTTAGAAAATGTTCTTGCTTCAGTCTCATTTCCAAACACGTAGTCCATATATCTGAATCCCAAAATGGACATTATTAAGATCGATATGTAAAATTTTCTTTCTTTGAATTTAAAAGAGAAGGATCCTTACGGCAGAACTTTATCCAGTGCATCCTTGAAGAACTCACAGATAAAGGGGGCAGAAAGGTTCATCATGAAGAACTGCATACAGGAATAGATCACTTAATCTCAGAAACTGCTAGTAAAACCGGAATGCCAAGTTCAAATCATATCTAACCTTGTTATTTGCAGCTGCATGTTCAGCAACTAATTGTATGGAATCAGGAGATACAGTGAGGAAAAAGCCAGAAATGTAATAATACTTGGCCTTCTCAACTATTGAAAAAACAAACACAATAACAAAATGTCAGTCATCTGGAACATTCAGGTATATGAGAAACAAAGAGAGCCAATATCAACAATGTACCTAATGCCCAATTTTCCGGTCTCGTCAAATGCTCAGACTTATAGCAATTTGCAGCTGATAAGTTGGCAACAAGGGACCTATATTTAGATGCAATCAAATAGAAGGCTTCAAACAATTGCTTTGCAATCAAGTATTATGTTAAGCTGTAGAAGTATACTATTAAAAAAACAGCATAAAATATAATTATTATTGAGTTATATAATAAGTAAAATAAAACAGTCAAGGAAAGTTTGATCGTCTGACCTTTCACCGCCAACCACACAAACAGCACAAGTTCCAGTAGGTGTATTGTCGATTTCATAATAGTTAACCTGATTGTTGAATGAATAAAGTCAGTTTCAGACATGGTATGCTAAAGGTCAGGCACAGAGTAGCTTAACACAAAGAAAGGAGAAGCCAAATCACAAGATTAAACTTACCTTTACACCATCAAGTGTACATTTCTTCTTCATCTCCTCTCCAAATTTGTCCTTCCCTATGCAACCTATGTAACTTGTGGCACCTGGTGCTTGAAGCATCCACTGTTATGAGGTGAAGGCAAATGATTAACTACACAAGTAACACAACCACTCCAGACTCAGCTTACAACATATAAAAGAAAGTGCATACCTGAGCAACCCTGATTGAATTCTGAGTAGCACCTGCCAAAAAGGAAATTATAGAAATCATCATTATGAAATGTGCACTTCCACCTCTTTTTTTCCACCTCTCTTTGTCAGCATTTTCACGATATTAATTAGTAAAGCAAGAATCTGTGACACGAGATTCAATAACTCAGATCAAATGTATTACCTCCAGCAATGTACTCCACATTAGGATTGTTAGCCAATTCTTCATACCTGAGATGATTATAGGATCGTATGAAAAAAATATCTTGTCATAAAAGAAAATATACTGCTATAAAATACTAGCTTGAAAAGAATTTAGTGAGAGAAAGCTAAAAATCGTTCCAGAACTGGAGGTTGAATATCCAATTATTACATCAAGTTCTTAATTTACAAATTTTCTAAGAAAATATACACATCGAGTATTTAGTAAAATAATTAGCTAAAAGTTGAGATTTTCCTTTTCCTTGACAACATTCTAGCACAAGGCATAGGCAGACAGCAAAACGGATGAGAACTGAGTATAACAGTTTCATACATCCCAAGGACAAGAACCAAGTCATATTAGTATGTTTATGAAATTAAGAACATGGCACACTCACATTACCAGAATAACAGTAGGCTAATAAAATCGTCAAACAACTAACACAAATTCCTTTGTCTCATGCTTTTAGACAATAAACATTGATACTTTATATGACTGGGAAAGGTAGAATAGTTCTAAATCTCCTATAAGTTTCCCTAATTATTCAATGAAAAATGCATTTAATGCATTTATGTTTCCAATATATTACATAGATTTACTTTCCACATTTTATACTTTATTTATAAAGAGAATTATTAAGATGCTGTGCTACTATAGTTCAACATTTCTTTTTTTTTTTTTCAAAAGCTGTTTTATTAGTTTTGAGAAAAGTAATTGCCTATGTTCGGATTCGCTTTTTTAAATAAAAAATTAATTATTAATAATAATAATTACTTTTTAATTTTACAAACATTTTTGAAAAAATATAATTTATTTTCCATATTTTAAGTTATACCGACACATGATAAAGTGTACTGTGTGAAGTAAAAAAAGTAAAAGCGCATAAATCCATAAATTTTAATGAAAGAATCTCTCAAACTCAGTCCACTTCAAATCAAGCATGAATGCATAACAACTTTCTTACTTTACATAATCTCTCACTCCAATTAGTCTAACTTTTTTTTGTTTGTGTTTAACTTTTCTTCCCGAAAAACTGATCTAACTATTATAAGAGCTTTTAACTATGTTTCCATGTTGTATTTTTAAGCTACTCGTAACATCAAGTTACGCACGCAGATACATACATACTAATAGAGAAGAGAAAAAATCTTACATAGGTTTGTGCTTATCCTCAGCGAGAATCGCATCGTTCAACTTGATACCGTATCTGTCACACAAATCCATAACCACAACACGTTAGATCTGATCCATCTCGTTTCGTTTTTTTTTTTTTTTTTTCAGATTCACAAATCAATCACGCAATAAACCTAATTAGCACTCTTCTTCTTAGTTCTAAGCTCAAAATAGTAATATACTACTCATGACATTATTATCAATAATTAATAATAGTAACAAAAGAAAGAGAGAGAAAATGTGAGGCAGTAATACTTTTGCAAGAAAGCGTCGTCGACGACGGCAGATATGTCGAGGAGAGGGTTGCACATGCCGAGGAGAACGCCGTCAAACTCCATTGATGCGGGGAAGAAGGAAACAGAGAGAAATTGTTAGGAGTGGGCAAAGTAAGAGTGAATGAACGAATGAGATGCAGATCTACACAAATGTGAACAAATGGCTTTCTTTTATAGGCGCTTTCACTTTTTTTTTTTTGTTCGTTTTTGGGTTACCCGGCTTTATGGTATTGGACTGTGGACTATTGGTGGTTATTATTTTTTATTACGACCTGTGAGATTCTTACGTTACTTTGGATTTTATTACACTTGTTTGGGGTGAGTTAAATTGTTAGTATATTTGACAACAAGAACAAAATTAATAGAAAATTTATTGAGTTTAATTTCTTTCTAAGTTTTGTACTATTACACTAGTGACAGTGAGTGAATTAAAGTATTGCTAGTTGACAGAGATTAATTTTCATCTGCTGTATAAGTATAAAATAGTAAGAAATAGTAACACTATTATATATTATTAATATCCTGTTGTGCATATTTATGATTTCCTAATATGAAAATAAAATATGGAAATGTCGAAATGTTTTATTTTTATAATTTAAAACAGCAGCATTAAAGAAATTTATTACTATATAATCTCATTTTTAAGAATATATAATATAGTGTAAATGTTTTTCATACAGTATATGATAAGTTTGTTATTTTTTCTATAATAATTATTTTTAAATTATATTAAACAAAAATTTTAATAGATTGACAATATACAACATTTTATAATAACAATACATGTGTCTGTTAAACTTCATTTTCAAATAACAAATAAAATATATGTCAATTACTAAAATATTGTTTGTTCAAACACAATTATTGAATTTGGATTTCTTAAGTAAAATATTGGGCTAAAAATTAAATTAAATACAAATTAAATAAATAATTAGAAAAATGGTGCAATTTCAAAACAATTTAGCAAAATGGGGTAGTGAAACACGCCCATTTGAGGCGTGTTTAAACACGCCCAAATGGGGCGTGTTTCACCTGGTGGCGCCACGTGGCAGGCAGAAGGTGGGTCCTAGGGTTTTCGCGCTTTTTTCGTAAATTACAGAAGGTCGTAACTTTTGACTGGGACGTCCGATTGACGCGAAACCGGTGGCCACGCGCTCGAAATCGAGAGGAGAAGGCCTAGGCAAGTTCCCAAACGAGGCCTCTAAGTGCCTCAAAATTGCGATTTAAGTTTCGGAGCCCCAAAATTTTTTTTGTTTTCTGATATTTTATCTATTCAATCAGTGAATTGCAAGCTATTCTTTGTTTATCTAATTACTCCTCTCAATTTTGAGCATTCTGACATAGAATACGTCTTCATCGGACATTGCTACGAGAAATTACGATTTAGGGTATCAAATTTAGGTTTTCAGATTTAGGGCTTAGGGCTTAGTGTTGACGATTTAGGGTGTAGGGCTTATTCTTTAGGATTTAGGGTTTAGGGTGTATGGTTTAGGGTTTAGGGTTTAGGGTTTATGGTTTAGGGTTTATGGTTTAGGGTTTTGGGTTTTGGGTTTTGGGTCTAGGGTTTAGGGTTTAGGGTTTTGGGTTTTGGGTTTAGGGTTTTGGGTTTTGGGTCTAGGGTTTTGGGTCTTGGGTTTAGGGTCTAGGGTCTAGGGTCTAGGGTTTTAGGGTTTAGGATTTTGGGTTTAGGGTTTAGGGTCTAGGGTCTAGGGTTTAGGGAGTAATCATTTAATCCCCGCAAACTGCTCTCTAGAACTAGCGAAACTGCTGCAGCAAAGCAATATAACTTTGAACAGTCGTGATTTCCATGATTACCAGTAACGAATGGTGCTACTGTGGTGTGGTGTGACGAGTGATTGAGAAAAGAGAGAAAGGTTTGGTTTTGGGGGATTTGGAAGACAGTAATAAGACCAATGCCCTTGCTGATCACGATTGTAACAAGTGCTTTGCTACAGCAGTTTCGCTAGTTCTAGAGAGCAGTTTGCGGGGATTAAAGGATTACTCCCTAAACCCTAAACACTAAACGCTAGACCCTAGACCCTAAACCCAAGACCCAAAACCCAAAATCCTAAACCCTAAAACCCTAAACCATACACCCTAAACCCTAAATCCTAAAGAATAAGCCCTACACCCTAAATCGTCAACACTAAGCCCTAAGCCCTAAATCTGAAACCCTAAATTTGATACCTTAAATCGTAATTTCTCGTAGCAATGTCCGATGAAGACGTATTCTATGTCAAAATGCTCGAAATTGAGAGGAGTAATTAGATAAACAAAGAATAGCTTGCAATTCACTGATTGAATAGATAAAATATCAGAAAACAAAAAAAATTTTGGGGCTCCGAAACTTAAATCGCAATTTTGAGGCACTTAGAGGCCTCGTTTGGGAAAAAGTTTTGGGCATTCTCCTCTCGATTTCGAGCGCGTGGCCACCGGTTTCGCGTCAATCGGACGTCCCAATCAAAAGTTACGACCTTCCGTAATTTACGAAAAAAGTGCAAAAACCCTAAGACCCACCTTCTGCCTGCCACGTGGCGCCACCAGGTGAAACACACCCCATTTGGGCGTGTTTAAACACGCCTCAAATGGGCGTGTTTCACTACCCCATTTTGCTAAATTGTTTTAAAATTGCACCATTTTTCTAATTATTTATTTAATTTGTATTTAATTTAATTTTTTGCCAAAATATTGGATTTAGAACTTCTAGATGAAAAAATAAAAAAATATGGTTAGAAAAAGTTATTTCACTAAAAATCATCAATCATTTTTTCTAATATAGATTAAATAAAATTTATAGACATTTTGCATCAATAAGATAGTGATAAAAAAAATATTGATATTTAATTTAAGTTTAAATTATATCAAAACTCAAACCATTAAGTCTAATTTAAAAATAAATACATTTTTAAATTATAAGTTCATCCTAAATAGATTCAAATCTATTGTTCTCGTTTTTATGTCTTATTAAAAGTATCTTGGAAAATATTTTTTATTTTGATTAGTGATATTTTTTTTGTTAAAATTTATTCCCTAATTCAACAAAAAAAATATTGTATTTTTGTTAAAAGAAATGCTTGGGAAAGAAAAATAAAAGACATAGTTTCAAAAAGGACATTTTTACTCAATAATCAGGATCTGTTCGTGTTAATGACTAAGATGCTACTATGTCATGATGAAAATTAGAAAAATGGAAAATAATTATAATAAAAGTTAGTATTATTATTATTATTATTTAAAGAGTAGTAGTAGTATTTATATAAAGAATATTAATTTATTTAAAAAATTCTAAATAATAATGTCAAAAAATATCTTTCTTTAGATCTGCTACCCTCACCAATCCCCCGGTCACAATCCATCCACCAACCAAGTTGGAGCCCTCAGCTGGAAATGTATGGCGCACCACACCATACCCTAAAATTCAAATCTTCTGTCACCATTTTCTGTTACTTTTTTTATTACTATTTGACTACCGAAAGTCCCTCCAACAACATACGGAAATAACATATTTGTATTTTATTTTAGTTTTTGGGAAAGAAAATTCAAACAATGAGAATAATTTGCAATTATAATGGCAGTTAATTAATAACACAACACCTACCACCAGCTTCAGCTATAACTTACCATAGCCGCGTAGCACCTACCGCAAACTTGAAATTCCTTTGGGCACGTTCGAAGACAAAAAAAAAAAAAAAAAAACATTATATTTATATAGTATAATCTAGTAATAATGTAATATACTATAATCTACTAAATCTTAGTAGTAATAATAAATAATAACTAGCTTACCATCATGAATTTGTCATATGATCGACTTGTGGGCTTGGACTTTAGCCTTCTATTTGATACAAAAATAAAAAAGACCAAGACAGCCTAGGATGACAGAGTATTGCTGTCCCGGCATTTACCCCATACTCGGATCTTATAGAATGGAAAAAATTTCCCATATTTTCACAATAACTTCGAGCAAGAGAAAATCTAGAGAACATTGCTACCACTTGGTTCATTCAGAACAAAACCCAATGTGAAAGCAATATATATGCAGATAGTCAAATGTCCATCAAGCAATATGATTCTAGTCTTGGCATATGGATAATGAAAATATATATTATTTTGGGTAAAGAATGTTTCCCTTAAATGAGAAGCACAAAGTGGGGTTACAAATTAGGGGGGGGAATGAGATCCTTCAAAAAATTTGTAATGTGGGAATCACTTTAACTTTAGTAATTTAAGTATATATTTCATTTTTTTCATTGACTAATTTGTTTTAAAATTCAGATTTAGTTGATAGGAGATCCATTTCATTTCATCACAATTCATTCCCTATTAAAAGTATAAAAAAAAATCGTCTTTTTTGTGTTACATAGTAAAAAATTATCTAAAAGAGTAAAAATTGTCCCATGGATAAACTAAATCGAGGAGAGTGTTAATTGGTGAGCAACTAAACTATAAAAAATAATTTTGTGAAAACTTAATTGAAAGAAAATTTTACTAACCAAAATAAAATAAATAAATCCCTTATAAAACAATGACCGAAAGGATATTTTTCTATACATGTTTTATTCTTTTGGGAAGTGTTCTTTTAGTCTTATTTTTATCTTTATTAAAGAAGAAGATACTTTATTAAAAAAAAAAAAAGATACTTTCCTTCCAATGGTGTATTCCATTCTTAATGTATAATTTTGTATTTATATTATTCAATTTTAATATTTTTTATTAGATTTTGGTTTCTATAATTTATTATGAGTTGGATTTTTTTAATATGGATATGATTTTTACAAGAAGAAAAAAAAAATCTAGAATGAAAGGTAAAAGTTATATTTGCAAAAAAGACTCGTACAATTTAATTAACAAATTAGTATAAGAGACTAAATCAGTCAAAGAAGTTATCTGTATTTTAAAAGAAAAAAACAAAGACATGTGCTATCAAAATAAAGTAGCATAATAGATTCATTCACTTGCCCAAAAATTAATATATAGGGATACATGTTAAAAGTGCACACAAACTATTAACAAGAAAATTCCTCGAAAATAAACATATCCCTAAATGAAGCGGAAGCCTTTTTTTTTTTATATATTTCAAAACTAAAATGATTTTCTTTTAAAACTAAACTTTCTACCTAGTGTACACATAAAAATCCTTTAATTTTACTGTGTTAAAATAAAACTAAATAATACGCAATCAAACAACTTATCTTTTAGCTGATTTAAATATACTGCCCCACTTTTTTATTACATCATCATTATTCGACTGGAAAAACAGGAAAGAATAATTTAATTCCTCTTTAGTTTTTTGACGTTCAGATGCTTTTTTTATACATGAAAATCATATGTTTTTTCAATAAATTATTGGAAAAGTGGTTTGACATTTATTGTTTTTTAATCAAGATTTAGGGTTTAATTTCTAAATTGGGTATGAAATCACAACTAAAAATATCATTTTACCTTAAAATGGGACGATTTAGTGAAACAAAAATTAATTAATTTTGAAATAAGAATTCTAGATTTCTCCCGGATAAACAAATATACAAAAAGGACGTAAACTTCCCCATACTACGCTAATTAATTCGAATAGAGTAGCTTCCGTCTACAATAACACAGTAATTAATTTGAATGGTTTACTTTGTAAAAAAAATTATCATATGTTCTCCCCATTAAAATGTACTATCAAATTTTTTTTTTATCAAAATAAATAAAAGAGATAAAATTGTAACTTTAACCTAATATTACATAATTCAATAATTTTTAATTAAATAGTTTTGTATCAAAACTCACTTTTGAATTAAAAAATTCTTTCACATATATGATATTTACAAAATTTTATATTCACTTAAAATCATTTATACTTACATAGCTTAAATATAATTTTTGTCCCCCTATTTTGTTCAATTTATAATTTTAGTCTCCTCAATCTTCATTTTAAAAGAAATGTTTGATCTTATTTTAGAAAATTCACAATTTCAATTCAATCTTTAATTTTTTTCCCTATATTTTTTTGTTCATTTATTTTTGTCTAATTGAACCCAAGGTACCATAAAAAAATTATTTAATTAATTAAAATATAAGAAAAAAATATAGGCAAAATTGAATATCATATCAAAATTACAGTTTTTCTAAAATAGTTAGACCAAAAAGTTATATTTAAACCTAAATATAATATTGTTGAATTTTGACACAAACAATTATGATATGCAATTATAATTTAACAGTTGCATTAAT
>PYAF01002335.1:483800-495276 GCA_007407185.1 Glycine tomentella | reverse complement strand
TGTATCATTTAATTGATATTAATTCTTATAAAGTATAATTTAACTATATTTAAAGCAATTATATCATTTAATTCAATATTTTCATAACTGTTAACTTATCTAATAATTTAAGTTAATCACATATATTTTGAATCTGATAATTACACTATTAAATTTATTATAGAAATATTTTATATAAAATGATAAACGTTAATATGATAATAAAAATTAAAGTTAAAATTTTTTATATGTAGAAGAATTTAAATTTTTGCCTACTTTCATGTCAATTCAAGGAAGAAAAAGCATAATTTTTAATATTTTTATTTTTTCATGTGAAAATTTAATACACAACGTTTGAATACCAATATTTTTTAATAGTCATCATTTCATTTTATTTGTGCAATTGTGCCAAAATGTAAACGATTTTTATTATATTTCTCTTAATCGAAGTTGTTAAAATTTTAAATTGGTGCCATCTCAATCAATCATAATAAAAAACATCAATAAATTTTAATTGAAATATATAAATATAATTATAAATGACATGATATCAGATATGATTATATAGTATACGTTTAAATAAACAGATTCTATTTTATATTTATAGTATAATGATATATATAATTATTATATTAATAAAAATACGATTGGGAAAAAAATTATTTTAGTAATAAAGATATATCAATGAAATGTATGTAAATAAACAGATTCTATTGTATATTTATAGTATAAATGATAAAATAAAATTATTAATACCATAAACAGATATGAATATATAGTATACTTCAGACTTATACAAAACCCAACCATGGCAAGAATTGAAGGCGAATTACCCAATAATTCCGTCTCTTTAGGACTTAGGAGTAACGTGCGCAAACAAGCCACAATTAAAAAAAATAATTAAAAAAAAAAAAAAAATAAAGCAAATAATATAGGAATATCCTGCACAAAGAAAGATCATAAAGATGAACAAATGAAACATCATCTAGTGTTTTTTATTTAGCACTATATTATTGACAAAGAATACTAAAACGGACTACCAATGGTCATCAATCAATGTGCATTGTGAAAGGGTGCCCTCTCAATGCCACAATGACTATTAAAAAATATTTGAAAGCCTGCCCATTCCTTGTCTTTGGTTGTAAAATGTCACTCACATGGGTGAGTTTTCCTTTAAGCTGAGGTAATCCCACTCTTTCGGATTAATTGGGGAAATGAATAGAAAATTGACTTAAAATCAAAATCATAAGCAAGAATTTCTTGCTGACTTCAAAACCAAAATCTAAAGATGATCAATAATTGCCTTTGTGAATTCAGTTGTCTTTGAACTGCCACCGAGATCACCTGTTCGGTACTTCCCTTCTGCAATTGTGTTCAGGATGGCTTTTTGAATCTGTTCTGCTTTGTCATGGAGGTTCAAATGGCGCAACATTGTAACACTACTCAGCAGTAAAGCAGTTGGATTTGCCAAATTCTACATAAATACACAGGATAAATGGCTCAGCAACAACAAAAGTATATCTCGGTAAGAAAAAGGTGACCTAGGTTGCCACCTATTAGTAGAGGATTAGATATATGCAACCTTACTGCCATGAGACAGAATGCTTCTTCTATTAGAACTCATGAGTCATAACCACTAAGTCACAAGGCCACAACCACTGACGGATCCAGAAAATTTTCTTAGTGGGGACAAGACATAATTTGTAACATTTTTCGATAAATTACCATTTTGATTCCTATTTGTGTAAACTGATAACAATTTTTCTGTGTGAATAAACCGATAATAATTTAGTCCTAAAAGAATAAAAATTCTAATTTAGTTATTAAAAATGTAATAAGTGTGACAACTATGTCCTGTCACTAAGTTTTGTGAAATCATTTTATCATTAAGATGCAATGTTCAAACACTATTATGATATTAAGTTGTATTTTTTGATGACCAATTTGGCATTAAGTGGACATAAAACATAATTGTCACACATTTTACTTGTTTATGGACTATATCAGAATTTTTTTTTCTTTCAGGGACTAAATTATCATTAGTTTACACATTTAGGGACTGAATTATTTAGTATGTTTACAAAATAAAAATATCACATGCTTTTAAAAAAATACATAATGTCATGACAAAAAAATACAAATACTGGAAAAAAAATAAATAAAAAGTACAAAATAGTAAAATTAGTAACAATTTATTCTTTTTTTAATTTCTTATATTTATTTTGCATTCATTTTAAGAAAAAATATCTTATGAGGACAATTAGGGGACAAAATTTTGTTTTATTACCCATATACAAATAAAAAATAAAATCTTGTGGGGGCAATTGCCCCCACAGGCATGCATAGATCCACCACTGGCTGTTGCGCTAAACCCTCTATACATGTAACTCTAACTCTAATATAAAGATCATTTTCAAAAGGAGAAAAGATATGTATCGTAGACAGAATTTTCTTAAGGGGAAAACTAAAATTGGTAGCTTGCTAGCTTGCTTGAAAGGACTACTTTAGATAAAATAAAAATTATCCAGAAAGAATTTAATTAATTGAGGGCTAAAATAAAAGCTTAGGATTCTAAAAAAAATTATTTGGTCTACCAAGATGACCCATTTATTTATTTTTTGATATATCAAACACAATTTGTTACAAATTAATATCTCATTTTAAGTTTATACTAAGTATAATAATTAATCAAAAGCTACACCAATTTGATATTTTGAACATTATAAGTGTAATGTTTCGGCCTGGTTGAAGGCTTTCAAGTAATACAAACCTCCAAATAAGCTTTCAAGCTAGACCAATCCCAAAAATGAAGCCCATGATATTGATAAGTAATAGGTTAGCTCAGGCTAACATTTATTTAGGCAAAGCCTATCAGCTAACATAGCCTATTTCCACCCTGAAGTAGGATAGTGCCAAAGTATAAAAGTTTGCCCTAAGTTTTATCCAATTCCTTACAAAGGAAGTATTGATCACGAGTATGAAAACAATCTCTTGAAAAAATTCACATTCCATGACAACAGGGCCCAAAAAGGTTTAGGCCAGATAATATAAGGTAAAATGAGTACTTTCACAGCTTACCTTTCCAGCAATATCAGGTGCTGAACCATGTACAGCCTCAGCAAGTGCAATACCTCCCTCGCCAATGTTGCAGCTGCAAAAGACATAAAACATTGTCAGATGATATAATTGAGTTTTACATTTCTATGGATAAAATACAAAAAGTACCTTGGTGTTAAACCCAATCCCCCAATCAAGCCAGCACAAAGATCACTAATAATATCACCATAAAGGTTAGGCATCACTAGTACATCGAAAAGTGCAGGATTCTTCACAAGCTGTGGAAGGTCAGAAAAATAACCAATATCATTAACTTCCTAATACTAAGTATTTCCAAATGCAGTTTTCTCATACATCAAGTTCACCAATATTACCATCATGCAGCAATTGTCAATGACAACTTCCTCATAAGTTATCTCAGGATATTTCTCTGCAACCTCACGGCAACACTAGAAATAATAAAATAAAAAAGCGTTGATAATAATATTCATGAATAAAATTTGAGACCAAAAATTTCTAGGCATTTGTAAGTATTGGTGGACCTTGAGGAAAAGGCCATCAGTCTTTTGCATAATATTGGCTTTGTGTATGGCAGAAACCCTCTGTCTTCCATGAGCCTTGGCATAGTGAAAAGCATACTCAGCTACCCTTAAACTTGCATGACGTGTAATGATTTTGAGACTTTCTACTACACCTCTCACAACCTGAAACCCAAAAATGCTAAACAAATTATATTGATCAGAATTCAGATGATAGTACGTGCATAAATTGTTGTGAAATTTACCTGATGTTCAAGTCCACTGTACTCGCCTTCCGTATTTTCACGAATTGTTATTAGATTGACATTATCATACCGAGTTTTGTAGCCTGGAAGACTGTAGCAAGGTCGAACATTGGCATACAAATTGAGCTCTTTTCTCAGAGTAAGATTTAATGAACGATGCCCTTTTCCAATAGGGGTGGCCATTGGTCCTTTCAAGCCAACCCCATTTCGCCTTACAGATTCCAAACTTTCCCATGTCAGAAAACTTTGTGTTCTAGGGTCAATTTCAGTTCCGACATAGTGCTCTTCCCATTCTATTGGGACATCAGCTACTTGGAATATCTAAGTATAACAACAGCAATAATTGACACAGCATTAGATTTAATTCAACCAAGCACGGCAATTTCTATGAACATACAAATCTACATAACATGAAATAAACATAGTAAGCAAGAAGAAAAAAAAATATAGCGTACGGTATGTTGATCAGTGATCACTTTCAATAGCAACCAACAGGAAATTATCAGAGCACATAACAGATTGCACAGCCATGACAAAGTGAGAAAAGTAAAACAAACCAATATATCCTCAATACAAGGAAATTAGTAGAAATCAAGGGATAGTATTCACATGTATGATGCTCCATGTCATTTATAAGGGTTTACAAAATAGCAAGTCTTAGGACATACAACTTATATCAAGGAACTGTAAATCTCAAAAGCTAAACTATTATGAACTATAAATCTTATTCCTTAAATCTTTACTATATGTGTCAGTGTTCATGCCCTGCAATCGTTAACTATGTGCCTGTGTCGTTGTCTCTGCATCATAGTACATTATAAAGAAACTATTTCAAGTACAGCAGAAAGATTAAACTTGAGCATATCAGTAAAGGATCTTTTAACTTCAATGAAGAAGTTAGTCATATTATATCTATCACTAGGAACAAAAAAAAAAGCCTCGTTAAACATGTAAAAAGTCTGTCATTGGCAAACAGTCCATATTCATTTTCAAGTTTTTGATCCTGAAATATTGATAGACAACCATACACATGTCATCACTCGCACACATCACACAAGCCATAGCGATACTGACACCATAATCATTAGACCCAGAAACCCCGCTTAGCACTATCCCATAACTTTATCTTGCTACAAATGTCTTATTCACTGCCCCTTTCTATTAATACTGAGAAACAACACATAAATAAAAGCAACTGTAGCTCAAGACAGTGTACATATTGCATGCTAAAAACATGATACCATAGATAATTGCACATGCGCAGTCGCGGGAATTATGCAGCGAACCATAGGGCTCAATTTGCATTTTTTCCCGCTCAAAATGAAAAGGAGAAGTTTGATCTTCAAAATTCAACCCACTTGCACGTCAGCAACAACAACAACTAGAATTAGAAAGCCGAAAGGGCGAAAACATTTTACAAATGGTTAAAAAAACCCACTCCCTGTGTTTGTTAAAATGATTTCAAGGGAAAACGAATTCCCCCTCAAAAAATTATTTAGATTTTGTAGAAAACATATTTACCTGAACTATATATTATTGTTTTTCTAGGATGAGGCAATTTCTATAAAAAAAAAAAAGTTAGGCTCGCTCAAGAAATTCTGGAACAATTATTACTTTTCAAGGTGTGCGGTGGTCAACTATTGTAAACCAGAAATCAGAAACACACAAGAAAAAGAACGAAGGCATCAGAATCGAAAGCAATTGAAAATGAGACATGTGAAAAAGGCGCAACGATTTATGAGAGGAAGAAGGAACCTGTTTGACGGATTCGGCGATCTCGGGGCCGATGCCGTCGCCGGGGAAGAGAGTGGCGCGGATCGGAGTGGAAGCAGCGGAGGAGAAGGAGAAGGACCTAGGGTTTGCAAGGAAGCGACTTCCGAAGGTTCGTCTCAGAAGCTGAGAAGCCATGCTTATCACCGCGCGCACTTTCTCACGCACAACGCAGGCGTGACGAAGAAACTAAAATTATTATTATTATTATTAGAAACCTGGAAACGAGACTAGAGCCGCGCAACGTATGTATTTAGTAGAAGAAGAATAATAGTAAAACGGGAGGGAGCATTCAGAGACAACAGGGTTAATACTAATAGGAAGGAAATATGCGATTGTTCGGTTAGATCATCAGTTGAAGAGTATTCTCATGGGTAAAATCAAATTAAATGTCTTCACCAAAACTCTTTATTGATTACTGGGTTTTTTTTTATTTATAATTTTTGTCCATTATAGATTACTAATACTCGGTGAAAGATAGGTAACTGTATTGTATTATATAAGTGTGTTCTGTCCGTTATGAACAGATGTCCAACGACAATATTGGATGATTGATATAGGATCAAACTCTTTCTCTCTGAGGGAAAGAGAGAGTCAAAATGTGTACCTTATTCTTTGATTATGGCTCTATTTATAAGCACAAACCTGACAATTTGCAAAGAGATACTCCCACGATCTTGTCCGGGATATTCGGTTGATGACATAGAGCAGTTTGGTAGCACGTTCTATAGTTATCAACTAAAGAGGCGGATTGACTTGGTTATATATGGGCTTCTCTTCTAATTGGCCCTATCTTTGCTATTTGTAACAGATGTCCCCAGCCTGGTCATTAAGCATTCTGAATGACCGGGATGTACTGTTCGATAGGCTTGCTTTATATCTAATCCAACAATTCCGAGATAACTTCGTCTAGGGCCAAGTTCTTGGTCATTGTCGGATTGTCCCCTGCTACCTTAGCTGTAGCTGGTCGACTGCTACCATCAGGCAGCGTTTTCATCCTTGCAAGTGACGCGTGTCATGATCATTTAATGCCCTGTCATTCCTTTGCATGCATTAATCATTTCCTTCTTATATGAATCTGACGCTTTTACCCCTGAGTGTCTTTTCACAATTGCCAGTTACCTACTCCAAGCGTTTCATATTTTGGCGGTTATTTTCCCTTTTGGCTTTATACGCATTTTCTTCTTTGTCCCTTATTTGTGCTTCATTCAATTCCTTCACATTCTCAATCCTTGTATTACTGCTTTGGTGCTCGCGTTCTCACTCTCCATCCTTGCTTCCATTTTTTATACTCATATTTCATTAGGATTTCCTCCTTCTTTCGGGTATTTACACTTCCCCTCTTGTACTTGTTTTTCATTACGTCTATTGTGATTTGTTTTGGTTTCTATCCATTGCGTCTGGTTTATATGTTCTTGAGTCACTTTTGTCTCTCATCTCCTTTTGCTTTTTCCCCTAATTTTCTCTTCGCATCTCCTCTTTCTTCATTATACACATTAAATTTCATTTGTCTTTTACAATGGAATTTTCTCCTGAGGAGGAAGCGCGTATACGCAGAATTGTTCCCCCTCAATCTGCATATTGGTTCTTTGGCCTCCCTCTTCCAGAGGAGGAGAAAGAAAAAACCCTTTTGCGAGCCCTTATGGTACTAGTAGTTCCAAAACTAGTATCGCCAAACCCCCTAATCCATCGACATTAGGGTTAACAACTCAACCAAAGTCTAGGAAACCCTTAAGATTAACAGAATCTAGGGTGTCTCCTAGGATCTCCATATCTTCTAGTATTGTCCCCTTTGGTTCTTTGAAACAAAACAATGTGCCAGGGCAGCATTTTGAAACTTGATTTGAGTCCTGCTCTAAGTGTCTTGATGAATTTCTGTACTTAGCAAGTGTTAACCAAGATAAACGAGCCGAAGCTTTGCTTGAATCATGTCGGCATAACCCAATGGTTGTTTCCAAGCCTCTCCCAAGCAGGACCGGGGTTTCCATCTCAACTCCTACCTCGGGCTCTGGGATTGGGGCGCCAACATCTCACCAAGCTAACCCGGCGTTGGTTCAGACTTCGTCAAATATTGATTTTCGTTTGGTGACCACTTCCCCAGGTATTCTTTACTGATTGATGTTCTTTATTTTATCGTAGGTAACTATGGATACACCTCCAGAGGAAGTAGTCGAGGAATCTCCTTCTGCCTCTTTACTAATTTTTTTTCCAGTATTATACTATTCAAAAAAATATACAAGCTTATTTGATTAGTAGGTTAAGTTTTAATTCATTTGAAAAGTCTTTCAAATCTAACATGTTTATGTGAATATAAATAATTTTTTTTGGTATTATTATACTAAATTTCTTATTATGTATTAAGATAATATATTTATTTATTTTAAATATTTAACATTCTAACTAACTATAAACTTAAACCTAGAAGCATTTTTTTATGATAGCTTATATATAAGCTTACTGATCAATAAATTGTTTATTCGAGTGATGCTAAATTTAGTTTCTTTAAGTGAGATATTAAATTTAAAATTTTGTGGATAAAAAATGTAATTGAAGAAAATATTTCATTAAAGATATGACTAATAAGGTTATTCAACAAAATTAGTCATCAAGAAAACTTATCTAAGTCAATGTTATGGTGGAAAAAAAAAGGCTTAAAAAAGTTAATTCTATGTCTTCTTTATAATAGTTCCTTTTTGGTTTTCATTGTTTTCATATAAGAAAAATTAATGGGACAAGTTTAATGTCTTGAATAAGTTAAAATCAAATAAAATTTGTGCTCCAAAATCATAAACGATAGACTCATTTCTCGCTGCTAAGGGATAGTAAGAAAGAAAATCAATCAAATGACTTTTTTTAAAATTCTTTCTTTTCCATCACTTTGATATACTTATCGAAATCTGGAGTAGGCTAATGTCAAGATTGACTGTCGTCAGAATGGGCTCCATGATCTCTTGTGTCAGACTTGTAGGTATCCTCCACCGGAGGAATGAAAGGGGGGATACATGCAAAAGAGACTCTAATATTCAAGTAAATATGTGAGTGAGTTGAGAATGAATGAAAAGTAAGTATAGAACCTGGTTATTTATAACATTGGATGGAAGCCTTGGGTCTTGATTGTCGGGTTGTTATAACAATATAACAACTTTGTTGCCTCGTAACAATTTGAAGAGGATAACATTATTATCATTTAGATTCTCATATATCAAAAGCTTAAGGACCCAATCACCTGGTTGTTGAGCAAGTAATGTCAATGCCCTAGAACTAGGGTTGGCGAGGAAGACTGACATGTGTGCATTAATGCCACATCACTCTCTGCATCATTTGTGGACCCCGGACAATACATTTGATATGTATGAAAAAAATTATGAAATTTCATTTTTTATGATATTTTCAAATCGATTATTTTTTATACATCAAAACAAATAATTTCATTACTATTTCAAAAAGACAACATCGACTTAAATTTGAGAGATAGAAAACAAAAATGAATATTTTAAAAGATAAATAACCAAAACAAATTTTATTAGAAAGATAAGGGACCGATTTTTTTAGTCTTTTAATGAAGTTATTCTCTATTGGATTATTAGCCCAAGTAGAGAAAGAAATTGACCAATATAAAGGTTTTGATATGAAATAAATCTTTAATTAGTTTAACAAATCTAATCTGATTTCCAAATAAGTCATGCATAAAAATAAAGATTGACAAATAATATGTCAAACTTAACTCTTGAATTTGTAAATAACTTAGGCCAATTTAAATATTAACATGTTGTCTCCACTATTTTTTTACCTGTGTCTATTAACATGTCGTCTTACTATTGATGTTAGGTCACAATAACACTACTATGTGCATTTTGGATTGGTGTTACGGAGGTGAAATGATTATTAGGGGGTAATTTTTTTAAAAAAAGTTATCAAATGAGAATAAAACTTAAATTAATATCCAGAAAAGGATAACCTATAACTTTTGAGTAGAAATTGGTAAATTATATTGCAACTTCGATTCTTTTATTATTTTTCATTGAAGTTTAAAAAAAATTACAACTTCAACTTTTTTTTAATACAACTTTGAAGTTGTAAGTATTTTTTATTTTTTTAGAAGTCGCAAATTATTTATGACTTCAAAATCGTAAATAATTTTTTATTTTAATTATTAACATAACTTTTTTTTTAGTTTTTATTTAATATTTTGTATATTGTTTTATTTAATATTTTTTCTATACTTTTTACTGATGTTAAGGAATATTATTTGTTTTGTAAATTAAAAACATAATACAAAAGACTTAAATTGAAATAAAAATATCAAAATTTACTACACATATTTATTTAACAAAAATATTAAAATATTTTGTTAATAATATTAACAAATAATATTAACTTTTTTTAATTAATTTTTACAATTATCATTAAGTAAATTAATATTTTCATATAGTAGTATTAATTGATATTATTTATAAATTATTTTACTATTAACAATAGAAAATATTTTAGTAATAAAAGTAATTATTAAAATAAAAATAACATAATACATTAATATAATGTGAACAATACAAATTAATCACAAATATAAAATTCAAAATTAGAAAAAATATTGATTGTGAACTTATTACTATAAGTTATCTCCTTCAATTTTACACCATGTGTTATAAAACGTAGATGTTATAATTATTAATTTTTCAGAAAATGAAAAAACTCACTACGTGTATCAAACACGACATTAATACATGCACACTCCCTGTCCGTGCTAATTTGGTCTTGACCTATTTATTTACTGCACTTTATTTTTGTTACCCATTTTTTTGGACTATAAGGTTGATTCCTCCCAACATTTAAATGTTGAGCCGCTTATATTTTATGTATTTATTTATGAAAATTAAAAATAATGTAAAAAAATTTAGAGTAATTCAGACATTTTTATTCAGTTAAATGAATTAACTTGAGCTACTTATCTTTTTAGACTACATTTTTATTCATGTGAATAATGAAGTTTCTTATTAAGGGTATGTTTGGATGTAAGTTTTTTTAAGAAGTATTTGTAGAAGAAGAAAGTAAGAAGAAAAAAATAAAATAAATTTCTCCATAAGCTAAAATGAATTTTTCATTAGCTAATTTGTAAATGTCATATTATTTCTTAGAAAAGTTATATTAGTGAACTTTTAAAAATTAATTAATGGAGAACTTATTTTTGTTTACGAAAAAGATTATTTCATTTTTTTTATTTTCTTCTTTTAGAATTATTTCTAGAGAAACTTATCTAAACCAATCCTAAACCGATGTCTAGTCCAAAAATGCTACCCAGCCAGCCAGTGATGTTAAAACACCCAGGAGCTTCTACAATAATTCCAAAAGTAGTCCAAAAATGGGCTTTTTTACGTAAAGGGGGCTTTTTTTTTTTATAAATTTCCGATTAAGGATACTTTTTAAATAAATTACTGAAAAGGGGTAAGTCGTAAAAAATTTTACAACTTCTAAAAAAGAAGTCGTAAAATTTTTTACGACTCTAATTTTTTTTATTTTATTTTTAAAAGTCGGAGAGGTTTTTACGACTTTCCAATTATTTTTATTTTAATTTACGACTTAAAAGTCGTAAAATTAAATCGTGAACAAAATTACGACTTCTTCATTTTTCCTTTTCTAAAGAAGTCGTGGAATCCTAAATGACTTCTGTTTTTTTTTTAAAAAAAATTTTGTTAGAAGTCGTATTATGATATACGACTCTTGTTATTTTTTTTTTTGGTTTTTTTAGATAAGTTTTTTGTTTAATTTTTGTAATTTATTTTATTTATTCTTAAAATAATTTTTTATTTTTACGTTTGATTTAATATTTTATTATTTTGTATTGAATATAAACATTAAAACAAAAGATTAATTTGTTTTGTTATTTTT
>PYAF01002335.1:472970-483700 GCA_007407185.1 Glycine tomentella | reverse complement strand
AAAAGATTAATTTGTTTTGTTATTTTTTTTGTTTTTTCCATTTTAATTGTTGTTTTAATTTATTTTTATTATATAAATTATGTTATTTTTGTATTTTTAATTTATTTTGTTTAGTAAATTTTAATAAAATTATTTTATTTATTATTTAAGAATACACTAATTTTAATATATTTTTTATTTAATATTTTGTACAATTTTTTTATTTTGTATTGAAAATTAACATTAAAATATAATATTATTTTGTTTTGTTATTTATTTTTGGTTTTTTATTTTAATTGTTGTTTAGTATTTGAGAAAATAATATGATAATAATTTTTGTTAACAATGACAATATAATGAACATAGAAATACAAAATACTTATATTAAAATTACAAAAATTAAAATATATTACATAATACTTAAAACAAAATTTAAAAGTGGGATGATGTCCCACAACGAGTTCTTCTTGTATTGCGATGAGGTCTCTCATCTTGTTGCACTGGATTTGTTGGTTGTTGTTGACCTCTTCCTCCTCTTGTTCTAGGACCAGCTCTTCCTCCTCTTGTTCTAGGGCGATCACGTCTAATTGTTTGGTGTTGTTGAGCAACATGATCAGCAGCCTCATCACCATCATCATCATCATCGTCGTCATTCGAATTGTTGTTATCATCTTCCTGCTCATCGTTGTCACCCATGTCTTGCATTTGAGTGGGTAATGTTGGACGATAGCAAGAGGTCGAAGGTGGTAGGTTATATGCAGATGGAGGAGTATTAAAAGTGGTTCCAAACCCTTGTGAGAATCCTTGAAAAACATTTGAAGTCGAAGGAACTTGGAATGAGTATTGAAGCATATATGATGTGAACCCAAATGGTTGTGAACTTTGTTGACCTTGTTGAGGCATGTATCCAGAAAAGCCCATTGATTGATAAGAAGAACCATGTGGTTCATGATGTTGGGGCATATATCCAGAAACATGCACTGGAGGTACATTGGGTTGACCATGTGATTCATGGTGGTGATGGGCGGAATAGTACTGCAAATTAATATTTTTGAAGTTAGAAATATATTTATTAATAATAATAATAATAATTGACAAAAATTAGGGTTTTAAAATTTAAACCTCAGAAGATACTCTCCCCTCACGCGATATATATCGTCTAGTTCGATGTATATACCATTGCATGTATTCAGAATTTTCATGCAAAATGCTGTTATCCATTTCACCATGAACAATATAAGCATTCCAATGATTCCATTTATTTATCCAGTGCCGATGTTGATGAGGCCAATAAATATCTGTTCTCCCTCTCATATCTATTTCGTGGAGTTGGTCCAGGCTTGGTGGGTCATCTGAAATATGTTGTCGCATTCCGAATTGTCTCATGACCCTATCTACTGCATGCCATTCCACAATTGCAAAACATATAAGAGGGATTTTTGCACGAGCTATCATAGACACCTCAATGTTATTAATTAATGGCCTTATTTCAGGTGTATCATAAGGTGTCCACAAGAACTGCAACACAAGAGAATTTTGTAACATATGTTTTTACCAGTAGGAAAAATAAACAAAAATTTACCATGAAGGAGGAAGAATCGAACCTCATGCAGTTGTAGTCGGTCGAATATCATGCGTATCAATCTGACAGAATTGGTCGGAATGTTAGTTTGACTCATCGGTCGAGACCACCTGTGTGCAAGAGGAAATCCAAGTCCTTCTTGCACTTCTTCATCAGAAAGGGCATGTATATGTGGGGCAACGCATTTGATACGGTCCCACACCCAGGATTGGAGGAGCAAAAGACATCCGCCTATTTCAGTTTGCAAGGGCTTCACAGCCCGATCTAGTGCTCGGTAAAGGGAAGCTAAGACTACCGCGCCCCAACTATATTGACTTGCCTCAGTCAAATTTGATAATAGGAGGAGGTACATAAAATGAACACGTGCGCCAGATGTATCTGGCATCAAACAACCGCCTATCAGCATCATGATATGGGCTCTGGCATGTTGTGCAACGACAACATCATCAGGAAGTTGTTGAAAATTTTGTCGTAGGCAAGTTAAGTAAATAGTTTTTCCCTTTACATACTTGTCAGGTGGACTCAGCCCAAGTAAGACTTCACAACAGTGATGAACATCTCCAATAATGCCACCAATTAATGGAAGACCATCGATTTTCAGGCCCAATTGCAATGCCACATCTTGCAACGTTATAGTGGCCTCCCCTTGTGGAAAATGAAACGTGTGAGTTTCTGTTCTCCAACGTTCCACCAATGCAGTTACCAAATGTTGGTTGATATCAACTTGACCGATAGTCATAACATGACCAAAGCCAGCTTCTGTTATTGCGTTTTTGACACGGTTGTCTAACTCATCAAAGTGTCTCATAGCCCAAACAGAATGCAATCTCGGACGAAGCATTCTTTCTTCACCTTGCCAAACTACGGTTGAAATATGGTTTTCTTGTAAGCGCAACAGAGAGTCATCAATAGGACCACCGGATTGGGTGTTTGCCATTGCTTATGAAGAAGTGTATTTATAACAAATGAGGTTGGAGAAAAAAAGAGTAAGCTGCGTGAGAATGGAAAATGGAAGAACAAGTAAATGAAAATAGAAGTAAGGCTAGTGAGATTGATGAAGGAGGCTTAATGAATGGAAGACCAAAAAAGCTTCGTGAGAATGATGAAGGAGGCTTAGTGAATGGAAGACCAAAAAAGCTTCGTGAGAATGATGAAGGATGAAGTTTGTGAGTAGAAAAGGAAGTGGCTGAAGTTTCTAACTTTTATTATAGTAGGCAACTTAAAAAATGAAGCATTATTGTTGTTCAACGTTCAAAGCACATGAATAGTAATGTACTATTTATTTCCTTTGTCTTTACCCATTTAATATTTGTTAGCTTGTTACTCTGAAGAGGTATCTGTCATGTTGCAAGAAAATCGACACATTGCAACCTCACATTTTGTGAGGATGTACGTTCAAGAAACGGGGGAGTTTGAGGTTCAAGAAATTGCAAACACGCGACTTGGGCGACGAGCAATGACATGCACTGTCAAATTGAACGAATGGTCATGTGATTGTGGACAATTTCAGGCCATTCGAATTCCATGCTCTCACGCAATTGCAGCCTGCGCTTCTTGCAATTTAAATTACGATGACTTTGTTGATCCTGTTTATAAGTTGGAAAACATTTACAAAATTTATCAACATCACTTTCACTCCCTTGGAAGCGAAGACCAATGGCCTCAATATGTAGGTCCATATTTTATGCCTAATTCTTCAAAACGACGTCAGATATCGGGAAGGCCAGCCACTACTCGTATACATAATGAAATGGACGAACCAATTCCAAATAGGCCTAAGAAATGTTCATTGTGTAGAACTGAAGGACATAATCGTAGTAACTGTCCATACAAGGAAGTCAACGATTAATATTATTTATTGCTCATAATATTTTAATTTCATTTGTATTATTCATTTCTAATATTCTTTTAATTTTAACAATCATTTTATTACTAAATTATATTATGTTCATAATCATGCCAATTGACAACCACCTTTTGCGTATCACATTCTTTGCCTTTATCATTTGCCAGCACACAAACCCTAAACGCTAAACTCCCTAAACCGTATACCAAAAGCCAGAATACAACCACCACAAACTGGTAAAAATGAGATTTCTGGAAATGTAGTTAGTCCCAGTAAATCACCAGATGGTGAAAGAAAGTCAATATTGTCAAAGGCACAAACGCATACATAAGTGGTGTTCTTTACACAACAACGACTTCTCATTGATGTAGAGACTTTGCCTCTTCATGAGCACGAGTCCATGAGAGAGGCAGCAAAGCCCTAAACCATAATCACCACATACAACCTAAATCCTAATCACAACATAAGACCTAAACCCTAAACTGGCACCCATAAACCCTAAGTCTATACCCCAAGCCATAAACCCTAATTAATAACAATGTAAACCCTAAACATAAACCGGATTACGTAAACCCCAATGACAACCCCAGACCCTCAACCATAATCATAACATAAGACCTAAACCCTAAAACGGAATCCATAAACCCTAAGTTTGTAACTAAAGACCTAAACCCTAATCATAACATCAACCAAGGCGTGTTTAGGGTTATATATAGGAATTTGGTGCACCAAACATGCCTAGCCAGAACGTGTTTCAACACGGCTAATATTGTCATAATTGTTAACAAAAATCATTAAGATATTATTGTCTCAAATATTAAATTTTGTTAACAATAATTCAATATTATTATAAAAATTTTAATTTAATTCTTTACTACAAAGAAATATTAACATAAAAATACATACATTATAAAATATACAAATAAAATCATATAATACCTTAATTAAACATCTATTAATTTGTAAATTTCTTAATTATAAAATAACATAATTTTTATAATACAAATAGTAAACAACAATTAAAATTAAAAAAAATAAATAACAAAACAAAACAATTTTTTCTTTTAATGTTTATATTGAATACAAAATAAATAAAATTATACAAAATATTAAATCAAACAAATATATTAAAATTAGGGTATTCTTAAATAATAAATAAAATAATTTTATTCAAATTTACTAAACAAAATAATTTAAAAAAATTAAACAAACTTAAAATAAAGAAAACCAAAAACATAAAATAAAGTATAGGTGAAAAAAAAAAGGTGGAAGTCGTATGAAATTGTACGACTTCTTTGGATTTAAAAAAAAAAAAGAAGTCGTAATGTATTAAAAGCCTTCCCAAAAATTTAAAAAAAAATATTAAACTTAAAGTTGGATAAAAATTCACGACTTCTTTATATTTACAAAATAAATAAAAGTCCTATATTTTTTCAAGATTTTATTCTACGACTTCGAAGTCGTAGGTTAAAAAAAAAAACTGGATTCAGAAGTCATAATTTTTTATGCGATTTTTGACTAATAAAATAAAAAAATAAAGTCGTAAAATTATTTACGACTTCCTATTTGAAAGTCATAAATAATTTTACGACTTACCCCTATACCGTAAATAATTTAAAAATTACCACTGATCGGTAATTTATAAAAAAAAATACCCCTTTTGCGTAAAAAGGCCCCAAAAATGCTACCCACCCAGGGATGTTAAAACACCCAGGAACTTCTACAATAATTCCAAAAAAATTAGGGACCATGTAGTATTACAAAATATTTATTTTATCAATTAAAATAAAATAAGTGGCTTTAACATGTCAACCATTCATGGTCCCTAATTTTTGTTTTTTTCTTGGGTGTCAATTAAGGTCATTATTACAATTACATCCTCCAAGTATAGCTCCAACTAGGAAAGCGAAATTGACAAAACCCTAATTAATGACAACGTTCTTGCACGATTTATGATATACTTGCTATAATCCTTGCCCACTTTAGTTGTTTTTCTATATATTCTATTAATCTTATTTGATTCTTAAAAAAAATATTGTTTGATTTTTGGTTTACTAAGGTTTTTTTAAAGATAATTTATAATTTTAAAACTAAAACTATTTAATTTAGTAAGAGTAGTTTTCGAAAATTATTTTCAAAATAATATTTCTTTTTAGTTTTAAAAACAGAAAATTATGACTGAATCAAAAAATATATTACTGAATAAGAAACAGAAAATTATGAATATTTTTAGACTGTTTTAAATTTTAATTATTTTTTTAAGTTTCCATTTAGATTATTTCAATAAGAATTCAAATTATCAAATAAATTAAATTTAACATTTTCCCTTCCAAACGTTGATTATTAAAATTCATTTTCCAAAACAAATTTTAAGAACTTAAAAAACCAAAACTGAAATAAATACACTCTAAAAATCTAGAACGTCGCAATTCGTTCCATGTTTTTTAACTTGAGTAAATTACACTCTCATTCTCTCTGTATTGTTCAAATTTCACTTAATACCTCTTCATTTTTTTTCACATTACTTTTACCCCTCTATTAACACAATTAACTAACCTCAATTGAAATATGTGAGTAGACTAAATTGCTCTTATATTTTAATTGTAAAATTTAAATTATCTTATCCCAATTAATTTCAGAATTTATGGTTCACGTTCCTCTTCATCATTCGCGAGTAATGTTTATTTTCTTCTTGTTGGCGAGTTCTTCTTCAGCTTCTAGGGGGTGCGAGTTCCTCTCATGACGTTCACGTTCCATTCATCTTTAACGTTCGCAAGTTCTTCACCGTTCTTCTTCTAGTTCGCCAATTCTCTAATGTTCTTTTTCCAGTTCACAACGTTCACAAGCGTTTCCGTTTGTCTTCCTCTTTGACGTTCACTAGCGCTCTGTTTTTCTTATTGTTCCACGATTTCTGTTCACGCTAGAGTTCTGCTTGTAAATGATCACTGGACCTTGTATATATGTTACTTTTTAAGATTATTTATTTAATTTTGATTGTTTATTATTGTCTATTTCTGAATTGGTTTCAATGGGAAACCATTTTAGGACTACTTATGATTTTTAAAATCATTTGTTTGTTATTATTGATAAAAATGGTGTTGATGTTTGGGATCACAAGAAATACAATGGATGAACTGGTTGTTTATTATTGTTGATTAAAATAGTGTTGATATTTGAGATCACAGGAACACAATGGATGAACTGGAATATATGGCTCATGAACCAGGCTATTATCAGTGGTAAAATTCTTTCCCTTAAGACTAATCCTGATGCGCTGAAAATATTTGCTGAGAATCAAAATTCAGTTTATATTCATATATATCTTAGTAGAACAAAGGATGGGTTTTGGAACCTATCTATGATAAAAAATGTGAATAAACCTATGAGTGAAAATGTGAATAAATGTATGAAAGAAAATTGAAGAAGAAGGAAAGGTGTTAATACTGCTTATCAACAAGGTGGGTTCACGTCAAACAAAAAGTTGAGTTCACATTCAATTAAAAAAAAATAAAAAGAAACAAAAATCTTAAAATATTTTCAAGTTGAGAAGAAGAAATGAGAGTATTTTAGACATAAAATTTCATTAAAAATCATCTAATCAACATGTGCCTAATTTCTATTAAATTATTAAATGATCGGGTGAAATTTAAATAACACATGGGATACAAAGATGCGAGTGTAATTTATTCTTTTAACTTTTATCAATTTATCCATAAATTGTTTTGTCTGTCTCGCAAATCGCAACTGTCAACATTCTTCAGTCACGAGTTACAAAAATTCGTATCTAATTCTGTATTTGACCATTCCCAGTCATGTAGGAAAATGCAATTACAAAGCTAAACGTTAGCATAAAGAAAGAAATAAGTATTATTCAAGAGAAAACATCCTT
Organism: Glycine tomentella; assembly: GCA_007407185.1. Lineage (NCBI taxonomy): Eukaryota > Viridiplantae > Streptophyta > Magnoliopsida > Fabales > Fabaceae > Glycine > Glycine tomentella. The sequence continues at coordinate 476,404 of PYAF01002335.1, read as the reverse complement.
CACATGGAAGGCATGGCCATGTATTGATATTTGCACTCAAAGCTACGGCAAACAAATGGAATTCTATTACAATATGAATTACAAGTTCCTTGATTGGCATATCAAGGAAAACTGGAAGTTGTTGTATGTGGATTGATTTGCCACAGCCTTTATAGACAAACCAAATGCTTATATCAACACAAACACGTATACAGAAAGAAACCACTCTTGAAGAAAAAAGAAGAAAACAAAACTAACAAATTGGAAGAGGAGCACCATTCCACTCTCCAAGGCATTCCAAAAGTGGATCAATAATCTTCCCTTGGCACATAGCAGTGAACACTTTGTCACACTCTTCACCCGGTGAGACAACCCTTTCACCAGTTAGCAATGCTGTCCCCAACTCCTCTCTCACAAACTTGTACAAGGGGTAAGACCTGCATTCCTTGATCTTGTTGGGAATAGCACATTGGTCATTCTCATATGCAGCTCTTGCACCTTCCACTTCCTTAGGCAAAAGGGTCTTCAACTCCTCCTCAAATGTTGCGATCTTTTGGAAGATTGATGTGTTCGTGTTCTTCTCGTTCTCCCCATTGGCCAATGCATAGTCCACAAGCACTTGCCTCAGCTTTTGCATCAAAGGGTATGTGCCACTGCAAGGGTCATCAATGTATGCAAATGTGTACTCCCTATCAACAACCTTGAGCAAGTCCTTCTCACAAAACCTTGAAGGGTGAAGCTCTCCATTGACACCTGTGGTTAGAGTCCTCTTAGCAACTTGGCTCACAACGTTCTTCACTGTGTTCTTCAAATTCTCCTCCAAATGCCTCAAGTCAATGGCTTGGCAAAGTGCAATGAGGAAAGTGGAGGACATGAGCTTGAGGATCTCAATAGCCTCATGTGTCTTCCTTGATGAAATCAGCCCCAGGGAGTTCACGTCTTGGTTGTGTTGCTCGGCGCTTTGCACGTGGCTCGTCACCGGGTTCGCCAAGTATTGGAGTTCAGAGCAATAGGAGGCCATTGCAATTTCAGCTCCCTTGAATCCATAATCTAAGCTGGGGTTTCTGCTAGCAGTGAGATTTGAGGGTAACCCATTGTTGTAATAGTCATTGACAAGCTCAGAGAATTGAGCAAACATGAGCTTGCCAATTGATGCAAGAGCCAAACGGGTGTTATCCATGGACACTCCAATAGGTGTTCCTTGGAAGTTACCACCATGAAGGGCCTTGTTCCTTGAGACATCAATCAAAGGGTTGTCATTGACTGAGTTTATCTCCCTCTCAATTGACTTGGTAGAGAATCTAATCACTTCAATTTGAGGACCAAGCCATTGTGGTGAGGTCCTAAGTGCATAGCGGTCTTGTTTAGGCTTTTGCAAAGGATCAATCTCATGCAACTTCTTGGCAGCTTTGATGTAAGAGCTTCCTTCCAAAATGTGTTCCATGATAGCAGCAGCTTCAATCTGTCCAGGGTGGTGCTTTAGTTTATGAGTCAAATGGTCAGTGAATTCTGGCTTCCCTTGCATCACTTCAGCAAAAATTGCTGAAATAACCTCAGACAAGACAGCAATGATGTTGGCTTCAAAAAGAACAATTGAAGCCAAGCCAGAACCAACAGCAGTGCCATTCACAAGGGCAAGGCCTTCCTTAGGTTGCAACTCAAAGAACTCAGCACTAATGTTGGCCAATTCAAAGGCTTCTTTGGCATTCAGAATTTCACCAGAGGGTCCAACAGCCTTGGAGTTTGGTCTACCAGTTAGCAAACCAGCAATGTAGGACAAAGGAACAAGGTCACCAGATGCTGTGATTGTTCCCCTAAGTGGCAAACATGGGATAATGTTGTTGTTAAGAAGCTTTGTGATTGCCTCCAAAATTTCAAACCTAATTCCTGAGTAGCCTTGGAGGAGTGTGTTGATTCTCACTAGCATAGCTGCTCTGGTTGCTGTGTGGGGTAGGGTGCAATTGGACTCTGTACCATTGCCAAATATTCCAGCATTCAAAAACCTGAAAGAAGAATAATTAATTTTTTTTTTAGCAATTATGAAAAATTATATAAAGTACCGCTCATTAACTAAAGTAATAAAATAATGTGATGTAGTTAGGTGAGGAGAATTAGGTGAAGGCGTCAATATTGAAAGCCAAGAAAATAAAGGAAAAAAAAAACTATCAACATCTCTTTTTTATATAGACACCAAAAGAGAAATGGGATGAAAAGGGAAACAAATAAATTGATATTATTAGTATTAATGTGGTGCCAAAAAAAAGAGAAATATAAAAAATAAAGTATCAATTTGGTGTTTGATCCAGTTAGGTATCTGAAAAAAAAAAAAAAACAATAGAAAAATGGACAACTTGGAAGTCAAAGATGGAGTGTTAGGACTTTGAAAGGTAGGAAAGGCTACGCAGTCTCACCAACCCCGGGTCACGTGCAAATAAACTACTCACTCGTGTCTTGCTCCGAGTCAAGGGTAAAATCTAATTTTTATATTTCATATTTTTAAAATTTATAATTTTAGTCTTCTAATTTTTGTAAATAAAATATTTTATCTTTTATTTTTAAAATTTCATGATTTTAGTTTTTTATTTTTTAATTAAGATACTTTTTGCTTTTAAAAAATTCACAATTTTAATTTCTATATCAAATTTGAAAAGTTGATTCATATTTCATAGATTTTGACGCCTGTCTTTGTTTATTATTTACATGAAAAATATTTTTTTATAATTATTTAATTATTAACAAGCTTAAATTATTAAAAATATAAAAAAGTATATTATTAAATCTAAAATTGATTAAAAGGATTAAAATTACAAATTTTTTAAAGGTGATTGATCGAAATATCTTAATTAAAAAATAAAAGGATTAAAATTATAGATTTTTTTTAAAAATAAGAAATAAAGGTAGTAGTGGATGTAGACAACTCTATTTCACGACCAACTCGTTTTTTTACCACCTAACTAAAGGATTAGATCCACGTTTTTTATATGTTAAAAGAATGTATTTTAAAAATAGTTCTTTAATATATAATAATAATAATTATTATTTATTCTAATTTTGATCAATTATTTGTTTGAATAGCTTCTATTTTTTATATATATAAAATGACAATTTATTTAAAGCTGTATGCAGGTTTGAACAGATATTGCAGTAATTTATATTCTCAAAAAACGCTTTAACCAATGAGTATATGATCTAATACGTTACATATGATTAAATATAAAAATAGAATTTATAAGAATTTTAAAAATGATTTTTATTGATAACTAAAATATAAGTATTTGAAATTTATAATTTTGTAGCTTCTAATACAAAAAAAATTATAATAATATTTCAATTAATAAAATATAATTCAATAATTATTTATAAATATTTTATTATACTTTGTGTAGTTTAAAATATGAATTTTTTTACTAAAAAACTTCTTTAACGGAAAGTGAAAATATTCACTTGATTTGATA
>PYAF01002335.1:434737-453512 GCA_007407185.1 Glycine tomentella | reverse complement strand
TAATCATAAAAATATAAAAACAAAGTCAAGTCCATTTTATATTACAGGTAACTTTTTTTAAAATTTTTTTTACTACTTTAATAATTTTTTAAAAACATATACACCATTTAATAAAAACAGTCTACTGGAGAAATTCTCGAATTATTAAAATAAAATGTAACAAAGGTGTGATTCATAATAGAGTTTGTGAATTTTACAGACAATCGTTTTAAAATAATAATGAAAAGGGATAAAAAGAATTTTTTATTTAATTTTTTTACAGGGTCTAATATAAAATATTATATATATATATATATATTTATATATATATTCAGCGACTCAAATGGTGTTTTATCTTTGAGAGTTAACAGAAGTTATACATTTTTAAATTTAGGAACTGAGTTGACCGATTATTACAATTTCATGACTCAAATAGATTGATAATTTACATTATTAAGAACCACTTTGTTATTTTATTTATTTCAGGGACTTATTTAATCGTTCATTAAAATTTCAAAAATTAAATTAATTAATAATATACAATTTTAAGGATCATTGTGATATTTAATTATTATTTGTAACAACTAATTTGACTGACCATTATAATATCAGGACTAAAATTACTAAATATTTACTCTTTATTATCTTTATAACTTTCTTTATATGGATGTATCCATCTTTTGGATGTGAAATGATTATTTTGTTATTCAAAGAATTTTTTTACGATATCTATAAAATTTGTTTCTATTTAATTATTGATTTAGAACGTAAGGGGTGCAAATGTACAAAGTAGTTGATTGAGTGGCATTGATTCAACGCGTCAAGACCAAGATAATGAATAAAAATGTTTTAAATATTTATCTATTTCAAGTTATTTAATATTTTTTAATATTTATAAATTATGTTATTTTATTTTTTATCCTTAAAATATTATAGATAACACTTTAAACATATATTTTTTATTTAAAACACTATAAGAATGAAAAATAAAACAAACATCATTTATAAGGATTAAAAATAAAAATAAAAATTGAAATATGAAAAAAATATTACCAAGATTAAAAAAAAATTAAACCATAAAAATAAGAAGGAATGAGGCTAAACGACCAAAAGGTTGTAATTTTATTTTCTAAATTATCAAATGAGGGTAAAATTAAATTAATCTCAAAAAAAGATAATAAAAAGATATTCTACAATTTTTTAGCACAATGTCATAAATCTTTTTATAATTTTTATTTTTTTTCTTTTCTACTAAAATCGTAAAAAAAAATAAGATATCTATTTTATTAATACGGCTTTGAAATTTAAGTATTTTTTAAAAAAAATGTTTTAGAAGTCAAAAATTATTTACGACTTGTAAATAATTTATTTAAAATTAATTATTAACAAGTTTAGTTTGTTTTCATTTTTAGATTTATTTAATATTTTTTGTATTATTTTTTATTTAATATTTTATATATTTGTAAATAATGATTTATTTAATATGTTTTTATATTTTATATTTTTATTTAGTATTTTTTAATATTAAATATTATTATTTATTTTGTAAATTAAAAAAAACTTAAATTCAAATTAAAATATTACAATACAATTCATATATTTGTTCAAGAAAAATATTAAAATATTTTGTAATCAATATTAAAATGTATTACACATATATGTGTAATACATTTTAATATTTTTATTTAAATTTAAGTTTTTATATACTTTTTAAATTATAGAATAAATAATAATAATATTTAATATTAGTAAAAGTTATAAAAATATAAAAAATAATATAAAAAATATAAAAAATATTAAATAAAATAATAAAAATATAAAAAATTAAATAAAACTAGAAATAAAAATGAACTAAATTTACTAATAATTAATTTTAAAAAATTATTTGTTTTGGAGTCGTAAATTATTTATCACTTTTAAAACTAAAAAATAAATACTTATGACTTCAAGTAGTATTAAAAAAAATTATAATTTTTTTACGACTTTAATAAAAAGTAAAAGAATTTACAACTTTATATTCAAAAGTTATAAGATGTCTTACTATTTTTTTTAGATATTAATTTAAATTTTAACCTATTTAACAATGTAAGAAAAAAATTACAAGTTTGGGGATGTAGTAGTGATAAACTAGTAGAGCAGTAGTAGTATAGTAGGTAGGTAACCTCGTAAGTCTCAGATGGTGGATGTGATCACGTGGGTGGGTGGGCTGGGGTCAGTCTATCATCACTTTGGCGACAACAACAACTTCATCAAGTATTAATATTAAATCCTAAAAAAAAAAAAAAAATCCAACATGCAAAGATTAGTCAATGTTTTTGATAAATATAATAATAGTAGTACTTAAATAAATACGTGATTCAATTTGTTAAAAAAAAAAAAAAAAACTATTTAGTTACGAGAGATCACCGCAACTTAGTTAATTATAGTAGTACGTTACCATGGACGATAATTTTTTATCCAATATTTAAAGTAGATGTATATTCAAAATTTAAACTTAAAACTATTAATTAAACTGAAACAATATATAAGTTAATCAACAAAACCAATGATATTTAGAGTATTTAATATAGAATGGATGGTGGGAATCAAATTATTTTAAATTTGATTTCAATGTGTATATATTCAGAGAGAAAAAAGAATATCTGATTTAATGTCTTGCTATACTTCAAGCAATTAAACTACCCTTTTGAGTTTTGCCTACTCAATGAAACGATATTAAATAAAAAATAAAAAAAAACCCTTCAATTTATAAGGAGAAGAAAAAGCCTTTGAAAATTTTTAAGTCACAGCTTGCGCTGACCTATCACTAATTTATTTTCAACTAATGATGTTAAGCACCTACCACTGATTATCCAATTTTGTCAAATCATCGTTCACCTACCATCACTGGTTCGTTTCTATTGTAACTAGCATCTGCACTGTTAGACACAAAAGTGAACCAAAAATTTTATTGATTTAGTTGGTCAAAATTCTGTTAGGCATATAACAATTTATATTTTGGGTTTGCACTAAATTCCAACAGGCTTGGTAGATATAAAGATTATTTCTCAACTTCAATCTTGGAATTCATATTTTATTGATGCTGTTTTTTACAAATTCAAACAGTAATAGTAACTCTTTGCCTTTGGTGTTGCCATTGATCCCAAATATCAGGATGCTTAACAATTATTAATGTGGATTTTTTTAATATCATTAAAAGTGGATATATATATATATATTAAATACTTTAATTGAAATTGATTCTTTAATTCAATGTTAAGGACTTGTTTGGCATGCTGATAATATATATATATATATATATATATATATATATATATATATATGGCAAGTCTTGCGTTATACGGGGAGAAAATATTTTAAAGATATAAAATATTTATCTACATTCTTTCATTTTTTTTTTCGAAGAAAAAATTATTTCATGTAAAACATATTAAATTGACATACTATATTGATAGGTGATGTGTTATGTCATTTAGCATCTTTTTAAGACAATATAGTATGCTTCCCATTCTTTCAAGTTTTTTTTCCTCATTTTTTTTTCAATATAGATAGGTGATGTGGATTTGATTTTGTTTTGAACCAAATAATTGGTAAGCATTGTAGTGTTAAAATTGAATGAAAAAAAAATCCTCAAAAATAATTGTATGTATAACAATAGAGTGTAATAGTAATCATTAATTTAAAAATCAGTAGTTGGGTTGATTCTGACACTTTATGCACCCATATGAACACAATAGATTAGGGTCCTTTATACATAAATATTGTAAAATATAAACACATGTTCCATAAAAAAGGATTTATTTTCATTAAAATGATTTATTTAATTACATACAAAAAATTATTTTACTCAAAAATACATACAAATGTAAAATATTACATAATATTTTAACTTTAGTGAATGAATAAGTTGATTAAGAATTGAAAACCTTTTAAAAAAAATGCAAGATTAAGTTATTGTCCAAAAATTTGAAAACTCTTCTTCTTCACATTAAAATTTTTGGCAGTTGCTATTTCCACTCATACATTCTCATTTTCAATTTGTTTTCCGAAAAAAATCTCTTTTAAAAAAATACACTCCCCCTTTGACAATTCCGAAAAACCCTAGTGATTGAGGACATAATGATAAACTTGAAGATCCCACTGTGACACTCCCTCTTCTTTGCTTATACAAAGAACTTAACATCTAATAACACCTCTTTGTCCAATGTTGGCTATATGGAATCTGGTTCTAGAAAATCCACTATGGAAGACATAATGACAAAACTTGAAGTTCCCGCTGTGAGAATGGTTGGACTGCATGGCCAGGTGGTATGGGTAAGAGCACGTTAATCAAAGTAATTGTTAAGAAAGCTCAAGACCAAAAATCGTTTAATGTGGTGGTTAAACTAGAAATAATAACCAATCCCAACCTACAAAGGATCCAGGAAGAAATTTCTTACATGTTAACATGGGAGTGTATTTTTTGAAAGATTGACATTTTTGTAAAACAAATGGAATAGGAAATTGTATAAGCAAAGAGAGGAGTGAAAATAGCAACTGCCAATTTTGTTTTAGGCCCCCATAAATCATTGCTGGGCCAGTGTCGTCCTCCCTTGAAATAGCCTTTAGGACCAGACTTACTTTGTGAAAGTGATCTTATCTAACTATCTATGATTTGTAAAAAGAAAAATCCATTATAATTTTTTATCTGTACATTTAATATTTTAACAGCTTGTTTATTTGATTCTATCCTTTTCATCTTTACTTTTAAATTGAACTTGAACATTTTTCAAAACAATTTATTAAAAATCTAAAATATAATTTATATGTATAAAAATATTTATCTATTATTAATATTAATTATAATATTATTTATTTATTATAAATTTTAGTTATATGAAAAAATATTTATTATGTACATTGCATAAGTTATAATACTAGTTGATTAGGTAACATGATAGGAAATTCCTATCGAATTCATTATGTTTTGTGGTAAGGGAAAGAGAAAACAAGAAGAAAGGGCTAAGCCCCCAAGCTAGAGAAACTCTGTGAGCTCCAATTACAATTCAAATAAAAACCCTACTACTCCCTATATTCCTTTATTCCATATATAATAGATAATGGATTCCACTATCTTCTTTCTCCATGAGACCTGTGTGTTTGGGCCTTCAGGTGTACACCTTAATAGGCATCTCTCTATTGGACCGCTGGTTGAGACCCATAGGACCCATTTTACGCTTTATTTTTTAATTTGGGTAAATATTTAAAATATTTAAGGAAAAACATTGAGAATTATAAGAAAAATACACGTGACTTATTTAAATAAATAAGTAAAAATATGTAAATAACTTTAATTTACGAGGACAATGATACAATTAAAAAGAATTAGTATGATAGCATAAATAATTGAATTTGAAGCCTGAGGTGCATGTTGATGGTGTGTTTTAGGAGCTATGCATTCCATGGAAAGGCACCAAATGCCATGGCCTCCCATGTTGGGGGGAAAACGTAGAGTTTTGAACATTAGAGATAGATGAATGAGGAGTATTAGTAATACATTCTCTAATAAAGTTTTTCCACACATTTTCTCTTGTTTAAAATGTATTGGAAACTACATATTTATGAATAAAGTTCATTAAATAAGGAGTAATACCTACACACAATTTAATGATTTCCAATAAATTTTAGATAATAGTAGAGTGTGTGATAACATTTTTCTAAAAGAATACATAGGGAAGTTAATAATGGGGTTTAAGATCATGGAGGTGGGGCATGGTTTCAATATAGACAAGTTTGATGAAGAATTTGAAAAATTCTCTCGTTTAAGATTGATTTGGAGAGAGATTATGATTAAAGTGGGGATATTTAGACTCATTTTGATGAAGTTTGGCTTTTCCTTTACTATAACATTTCTTATTATTCACTTTGACTCTCTTATTATTAATTGGTCGTGTCAATCTTCTTTGTGATAAGATTATGATAAGTGGCTTGATGAATGTCCCTTTATGTTTTCACGTTCTCTATGTTAATATCCATGGTCTCAGACATTTTTTTAATGAAGGGAAAGGGAGGTGTAATATTTTTTTATAATGATCACATAAGTAGGGATCCAAGATCGGGGACAAATTATTATTTTTTAAAAATATATCATACATATGAAATAAAATATAAAAATATTTTTAGTCCCTCTAAAAAATTTTAAGTTAAGTTTTAGTATTTTTAAAATTAGATTCATTTTTATCCTTTTAATTTTGAAATACATTTCTAAAAACGTTATCTAAGTCACTTTTGGTTTTTCTCTAAAGTGTTATTCAAACCATTTAAGAGCAAATTAAAGTGGCACATTTAAAAAATAAAGGGAAAAATGGATAGAAAATTCTAGAAAAACTAAAAACAAAGATTAAAAGTTTTATAAGGAAAAAAACATATTATATTCTATAAAATATAATGAAATGTCTAACTAATTAAGTGTAAAAGGAACAAAAACATAAGAAAGAAATTAGTCAATAATAAACAAGAATTCATGACAACTAACAAATTGAATTAGGTAAAATTATAAAATTAGGGGGACAAAAAAATAACAACATTGATAATATTCTTATATTTTTCTAAAGTTGAGGGGTACACCCGCCGTGACCATAACCTAGGTCCGCCACTAAATTCACATTCACACCTTTACGTTCCATATAAAGGACTGGATAACTATATGCAGGAATTATTGCACACACGAGATTTTTCTAGAGATTGGAACATCATTTTGCAAAAAATGCTTTATTTTTAGGCAAAGAATTGTTTTGCTATTCACCTTAATTTACTGTATGTTGGATCTGGTATAGTTTATATCAGGGAGTACTATGTTTTGCTTGTTTTATTTCTTCACCATTAAAAAAAGTATTTTGAATATAATTATTCTAAGAAATTTAATGTTTAAAGAGGAAAGAAAAGAATATTTTAACTTATAAATTCGAAAATTCGCTCATGTATAATAAATTTTAGTATTCACTTTGGATAGTGAGACTCTGTTTTCTTACTTTGTTTTCTCCTTACACAGTGATCTATACACGCAATGTATTATGAGAATGACATTAATTTTTTAAGATTTTATAAATTTTATAAATTAAAATTATTATTATTATTATTATGAGTATGTTATTGACTATAAATTTAAATTTGAATTAAATTGTATTAATTATTGTTATTATGGATATAATATTATCTTCAAAACCAAATTAAATTCTACTTTATTTTAAGTTTTGACAAAATTAATTGTTATAAAATATTATTGCTCTAGTATCTTTAAATTTCTATCAAATTCAATATTTTATATTAATTTGATTCATTAAAAGGATATAATAAAGTAATTTCAATTTATATAATTAAATGGTTGTATATAAAAAAATATTTACCCTGTATATATACGGATTTACCAATGTTAAATATGCTAGTAGTTAATAATTTGATATTTAAAAAAAAACGAAAATAGTGGCAAGGTCTGACTTCTTTAAAGAAAAAAAAAATTGTTCTCACTCTCAAGAGTGGTCATAATTTTATTTTATTGTATAAAAAATTAAAAATGAATTATCGGCCCACCCAATACAAACACCACCCGCAATCAAGCATCGAGCATAAGCATGTAAAACGAATCCTCGTTGTATACCGTATATACAACTTGAGAATAATAAAAGTAATATCATCCTAGCATTTGATAAAGAGTATTTATTAATTTTATTTATAATTAATCTTTGACAAAATATTTAATTATATTTAACAGTAATTTTTTCAATCACATTTTTTCATTTCAAAACTAAAATCTTATTTAAAGAAATTGAATTCAATTTCACTTCAACCAACTTACTACTAGTTCACCACATTTGTTAAAAATTAAGAATAAAAAGACCAAGATATGATTAACTCCAAATAAGTCAGTAAACTCAATCTTTACAGGATATGCGAAAAATGGAAAAATTACGCAGGGTCTTTAACCCGAAAACAATAGGTTTTGGATTACAAATTTACAATTATAATTTATCAGCAGGTTGCGTTATTTGAATCCAATTCGTAAAAATAAGTTGCTAGAGATTTTAACAAAAAATTAATGTATCAAATGTTTAATTGGAGCCTAAAACAGTAAAACTGAAATGATGAAAAAAGTAGGATGCAGTGAGTGCTCATCTGTTATTATTACCGAATTATAAAAAATTCAACCTCAAAAAAGAATGATGAAATATATCTTAGTCGTTGCCTTACAACTTAGAAAATTTCTATCATATAATATTTTATTACATATAATTCTTGTAAAAAGAGGGGATTAAGGAATTTGATTTAACAAATTGAATTTCTTCAACTAACTTGTATATATATATAAAAGAAAAAGAGACGGAGTTTAGTGAATGACACATATTTAAAAAATAAAAATAAAAACTTGCATGAGCAGAGAATAAAATATGCTGATTTCAGAGAAGTGGGCCAACCAATAAAACGTAACCACTTTCACCATTCTAACGCTAATAAAACGAAAATTTGGCAACCATACCAAGTGCCTTTAATAACACTCAATAAAAACACGTCGACAATTCTTTTCCCTTGTTAAGATGACAATTTTATTCCCATTTGGTTTCCCCACCTTGCATGCAGTTGCGAGTGAAGTAATGAAAAATAAGCCAAAAAGGTAAAAGTCAGTTTCCATCTAACCATTTGTTTTCCTTTGATTTTGTTGCAATTACATATAGTAATTCTAACCCTATGTGTATATAACATTACAAGGAAATAAAATCTGCGGCTAGGATTGGTACATGGAGACAGCACAGTCTTGTGGCGAGGAAATTCCTATGGTAATCCTTTGATCTACAGCATGAACTGCTTCACAAATCAAAACAGCCCAAGGAACACTGCTTATGTTAATGCGTAGTGAAGACAAAATGCAAAATGCTACAAGTTGTATGGTGCTGATGTGGGAATCTTGCGAATCCCTTCTTGAGTAGTGCCAACTGGTTTATTGGATAATCTACGCTCATACCGTTTGAGAACAGATGCCAAATTCTTCTTTCCATTTGGGAAAGCTACATCACCAGCAGCAGTTCCTGTGCGACCTTTCCGGCTAGAGATTGCTATCTCCACATCCTTGACCATCTCAAACACCACTGACGCAGTTGTGCATTTTCCGCGGCCCGGTTTTGAAGCAGGGGGCAGCATCCCATTGGAAGGAGGTGAGCTTGACTTCTGTTGGTAAGTCATGGGAACTTGAAGGCAAAAGCATGGGGTCATGGGACTACGAGGCTTGGAGAAAGCCAGATCAATGATGCCCTGTTCATAAAGGGAGGAAATTGACAAATAAGACCAACGAAATTTGGAGAACTTAAGAGAGTAGCCTTGACAAGGAAAGGCAAGGCTGTATCCTTTACAGTAGATTATGACATGCAATGAACAACACCTACATTATAGTGCCTACTTTAATGGATGAGTTCTATGTTAATGAGGGATGAATGCATACAAATATCATATTGGAACAACATCCCCAAGAGAACAACCACCAAAGGCAATGCCCCAGTTAAGAGAACAAATATTTAGTTCTCCATGAGGCATGAAACAGACAATATCTCCACAAACAGCATCCACTTTTAGACTGGTGAGTGCTTTGTGAAAAGAGCAGCTAAAACTCAAACTTCAGGGTTTACTAAAATTTTACCTGGAGGCGATTGAGTACATAAGTGTACTTCCCCCAAAGCTCTGGCCGGCTCTCCATTAATGAGAGGTCAAGAACACGTTTGATACACCACACCCCAAAGCTTATTATTATGTCTGCTCTCCATACACATCCATCCCCACAGTTAGGGATTGAGGTTACGGAAAAACTAGACCAATTTGCTTCATTATTCTTCATTGAAGAACAAGACTTCCCATCAGAAGAAAGATATCGAATTTCTCCCATATGATCGTGGTTCATCTCTGTGGTTTCAATTTCATAAACAAATTTCTCCCTTGCAGCAATACGATCAATCAGATCTTCATCAGCCCCATCATTCTGGTTAAACAACCAATCAGATCCTTCCAATTTTAAGAGTTTCAAAATACATTGTCTAAAAGATTGAAGAAGTTTGCCATCTATATCCACCACTGAAGTAGTTTCTTGAGTAGTTGCACTAGGCCTATTTCCAACATCTGTTGCAGCATTATGAATTTTATCATCCACCCCAAACTGCTCAAAAGGCTGTCTGGACCAGAGGGATCCAGTGCCAAAACCAGAACTCAACTGAGAAGAAAGTACACCACTGTAGACTTTTGATGGAGAGAGTACATCAAAGGCTAAAGGAGCTCCTGTCCTTGATCCAGAATTTGAATATAATGACGGTTCATAATGAGTCCTACTTGCAGAAGATCTGTACCCACCTACAGAACCATCCCATGGAGCACTCTTATCAGACATGCAAACATCCCTGTGAGGAATGGCATATCCTGAAATATCTGGCAAGCTGTGGTACTTCTTAGCATTGACTGAACTGACTGTAGTATCCACAGGTCCGGAAGGGCGAGAATCATAATAGGACCTTTCAGATGGCAATTGGCTATTCTTAGAGACTGCAATGTTCTGGAACCCTGGGGGTTGGCTTAAACCTGAACCATTTTGCAACTTCTTACCCAAAGCAAATGCAATAGAATTCCTGTAGTTCGTATTACCCATAGAATTCCTGTAGTGGTTTGTATTACCCATGGAAGCGGATTCCCTCTGACCATTTAAGTTATCAGAATTTGTGTCTTTACCAACCTGATTAATATACGATGAAACGTGATAACCATGTATAGTAGCTGGCTGATAATCCCAGGCTGCAGATGTAGGTAGATTGCGCACACTGGAATAGCGCCTTTCACCAGCATCGAGGAGATTGTGGCTGGAGGTCTGAACATATTCATCCATAAACTGGACAGGATTTGCCCGCAGTGAGGAAGAACTCCTTCGAGGCCCATAGGAAGCCTCTAAATTACTTTGGATCCTATTCTGCCTGGGAGATTCATATGGAGCAGAGTTCATTAAAGTATCTGGAGCTCTACTTCCTACAGATATTAAGTATTCAGAATATTCCTTTCCACATGGATCCATTTTTTGCAAAGAACCAGTGAGTCTTGAATCTACTCCCAGTAAAACATCAAGTTTCTTGGCCTTAGCTTCCTGGGTAAATTGACCATGGTAACCATAAAGTTGTCCCCAGAATTCATCAAGAATAGCAGCTAGTTGACGTCTTGCACCGCGCCCTAAACCTGCCAATCGCGAAAGACTACCAATGCCATTCCCTCCATCATCACTTTTCCCACTAAGGCTCCTGAATGATGCTGGGCCATCTGATGCTGAAGATGGGGCTAGTGAGACCACTTTTTGTATTTCTTCAGTTTCCCATAAATCTCCATCATCATCGTCCCTTTCGGCATTTGAATCTCCCTCAATTTCTACAGTTTTCTCAACAGGGGCAGTAGTTTCTGTTTTCAAAGTTTCAGAATCTCCCAATATAATATCAGAAGTCTCATTACTTACAGCTGGTACTGCCTCTGATTCTGAAGTGGAAGCTGATTCCTTAACAGATGTTGGGGAGCAAGGAAATGATGTAAATGAATGAGTCTCCCTTACAGTAGTCACAGGAACATCAGGCTCCATGATAGTTTCAGGTAGATCATGATGAAAACTTGCAACTGGTACATCTGAATATTCCAGGGTCCTTGCTAGAGCTGGTGATGGTTCCTTCACCTGAACTGATGCATCTCCATGATATCCTGTTTCATTTAAATCTGTTTCCTCATTATCAATCTGTGATTTTGGTACGGCCTGTGGCATGTCCCAGTTCCATGCCTGATCATCCAATTGAACACTTGCAGATTTTAAAGGTGTGGCAGCTAACCAAAGCATCAGACAGAATGATGCAAATGCAGTGCAAAGAAGGACTAAATAAGAGAGAGACACACCAGTCCCCACATTCCATCTCAAATTGCCCACCCAATCACTACTGCCAAATATCATTTCTACAACAAAGACAATATTCAAGCCAAGCATCCCAATGAATATGATCAATGCCAAAAATTCCACAAATTGAGGGATCTTGTGTACCCCCATTATTGATCTAGATGACGCTATCCGAAAAAGGGGGATCACAGAAGATGGAAGTTGCAGAGCTACAACAATCTGAGTGAATATAAGTAGTTGATACACCCCTTCAGCTCCGGAACTCCAAACACAATAAAGGGCAGGCAGAACAGCAATTACTCTAATTGTAGCATAATGAAGCCAACCTGGAATATCCAATTTTAAGAAACTTTGCACAACTACTTCTCCACCAAAACTCCAAGTTAATGCTGTGGTTTGATTTGCAAAAAACAGAATGAGTAAAAAAGCAAGCATGGCTATTGGACTACGCAACACCTGCAATAAGAATCTTAGAATTAGTTTTGTTCAGAATGTTTAAGACAGATGTGACTTTGTAAGTTGTAAAATAAATATCTAGATGTAGATCAATCATGGGCGGAAAGGAGACCTGTTCCATTGGTGATAAAGCATCCTGAAAAGTAGTCAAAACAAGACCCATACTGTAAAACTCATTTGCTGCAGCATTCATCAGCACATTATTTACCAAATAAAGGCAACTGAAGACACACATGATGGCCAAAAAATGGTTATGACACAAAGCATCCTTAGAAATGGTAGTTGATCCCTGATGCCACTGCAAAAAAAGTAAACCAAGTCTCAGATTGACAAAACAGCAATGAATAGGAAATGGTACATTATATGCAGTCCTTTACAAAAAATGCAAGAAAGTAATCAGCTTAGACAGGCTTAAGCAATTTATTTTCATGCAAGGTACCCAAGACTGGACCAGACAGACCAAATGTCACCTGACTTAGCTGAGTCTGAGGAAAGGATTGATCATGACCTCCCCACTCAGCCCTTTATACTGGGGTAGTATTAATGATGGTTAGAACACAGACTAAATTAGAGAGATTGCTGAAATTCTAGCAGGACATTTAATGAGTAAATTGTATATTCAGGATGATCACCCAATGGGACATTCTTTAATCAGACACGGGTTTGGTGCAGCTGGCAGCTTGATTACAGTCAAGATGTCCTCACGGATCATGGGCTGAGATATTCTCACATGTACAGAACTGAGGTGTTCCTGCTCGGTACAAAGCCCCCAAATCCCTAGCTTTTAAGAAGCATTGAGCCTTATAAGCTGAGGTTTTAGCAGAGGTATTCCCGATGGTACACAGCTCCATAAAAACTACATATGCATAAGCAGTATGCCAGTATCTAAAGGAACCCAGTTTCAATAATTTGTAACATGAAATCTTCTTAGTTTTGAAAGTAAAACACACAATAATTGGTTCCAGAAACAATCCTGGGCACATGATTTCTGGATAATTTTAAAGTAAAACAGGGCAACGAACAAAGCTTCTATCAGCTTATTAAGCTATTCTCAATTTTTATTGCATGAAGAGATGATTTTTATACTATTGACCTTATCCTTAAAGAATAAATCTATAAAATACATTGTGTTTTCGGAAATTCCCCCAAACTTCCTCATTGTTGGACCATAAAATTGTTTCATCAAGCATTTTGTTTTAGTGTCTTAGTCTTAGAAGTTAGAGCAGAATCAGAAAATTGTCAAAAAAAGGGAAATGCATTCTGAGAACAAGAATCAATTATAAATTATTAGTTTGAATAGCACAAAGGGCATCACCATGTGACAGTCAATTCAAGATCCTATTAGTGAATGTTACATTCCCCCAACAAAAATATTTAGCAATAAAATGTTAGTTTTTCCCTCTAGTTTTTGCATGACACCCAATTTCAAAACAGTTCCTGATTTATACCCACCAATGAGCAAACTTTCCCAATCATGTAATATCTAATTACCAATCCATATTCCAAAGCACTAGCATAATTGTCCTTTAATAACTCTACTTGCAAGACTAACTTTAACAAATAGGAAACTCGGAAAAAATAAGCAAATAACAAAACCATTATCAGATGCAGTCAAAAATGATACTATGATTACTTATTTTATGGTGAGCATAATAAACATGTTTTGGTTTAGAGTCTTTAGACCATTAAAATTAGAAAGAAGAAACAATATTCGATAGATTATCATTATCAGATAAAAGTAACACTCTGATTTGGATAAAAGCAAACCACAGGATGTAAACACATCCAGAAGAACACAAAAGCTATAAGCTTGGAAGCATGCTATCATGCTGATGTTAGAAAAATTAAATACGACAGGAACTAATACCTGTACAATAGAGGAATGAAGGTAGAAGTTGTGAGGCACAAGAGTTGCTCCTAATAGACTCATCAGCACAAATGCACTCTCCCCACTCAACTTTGTTAGTATTCCATTAATGGATAATGGAATATCTGGTTGATTAATGAGTGTTCCTAGTACAACCGCAAGAAATACAAAACCTGACACGAACAGGCCCAGGATCTTCGCCTTCTCAATGTCCTAGAGAAAGGATATATCATAAGTGTATTGTCGATCAACAGAAATTCATGAATAAACAAATAATGATACTTACAAGGAGGACAAAAAGAAGGAGATGGAAAAGAGCACCGGTAGCAGTTAAAAAGACACAAGTGAACAAGTCCCACCCAAAAAAAATATTTAATCCATGTGCCATGCCCAATATCTTGCAAAACAGGTAAAATCACATGACCATGTCAAAATAAGTTCAGTCATGTATACAGTGCCTTAAAGCACTGATAATTCATATTCTTTGCTAAAGAGACATGAAAATCATGAATGAGAAATATTACCATGTTAAGGTCTAGCATAATCACTGAAAGTTCTGCCTGAACTCCAAGAAGCATGCATGTCCAATTATCGTACTCATCACTGCAAATCTTTGGCACAAAGAAAGTGAAGCCCCATAAGCAAAACACGCTGATTTAAGACTATGCATGAAGTTACTAGAGTGTGTGTATCTGAGTGGGTTTGTAGGGATAGAGAAAGGCCGGAAACCAACTACCAACTTAGTAATCAACTCAACAAGCAAATTAAAGAAACACCAAACAACCTGACCCATAACTCAACATAGTATATCACACAGCCAGACACATTCCTTTACTTTAATTTTCAGGATTAAAGAAACAATTAACATTAAGTATAATGTCCTTACTTCCAAGTTGTATCTACAAGGGTAGAATTAAGATAGAATAGAAATGCCCATCAATCAACATATTTTTATAAACTTCTAACTTATATGTCAAATAAACACTGACAGAGGATGGAAATAATCATCAATATTCTTAATTTCCTGATTAACTATAACTAGAAATATAAAAAAGGTGAGGGAAACATAAAAAATCTTTCTAGCTCCATTTTCTCTTGTTAAGAACCTTCTTTTCTATAGCCTTCCATCTTACCATTTCCTACTTTACAATTACTTACTTGAGAGGGTGAAGGACAAACATTACAAAATCACAAACCAACAAACTGTTCAAAACCTCCTTTTATTGTTTTTTTTGAGGGGGGGAGGGGGCAAATTTTTTCAAATTATACAATTGTACTGCATCAACAGTAAAATTATATAAATCCGTGAACTGGAAGGTATAATACCTGAGCAAGATCTTTTCCTGTGATAACACCTATTTTGGCTGATATGTACTGACAGAAGATGGCTGCAAAATTAAAGATAAGCGTGAAGGCCATCAGATCGAACCCAAATCGTGCACCTCCTTCAGCAATTGCCACCCATTTTCCAGGGTCAACATATCCTATTGAAATCAAAAGCATAGGCACAACAGCGGGAAGCGACCGGTGAAGAAAACCGGGAGGGTGAGTTGCGTTCAAAGTCTCTGCTTCCATTTTTACTCTTCTACTAGTACCACCAAGATTAAGGCTAAAAGCAAATTATGACACTCGAAGAAACACTTGGAAGCACCAATACTCAGCGAGCCATAAATTATAGTGCTGCTAGATAAATACTATTATTATTAGCAAACATTCTATCTATTACAATTTACAAGTCATCCACCAAGATGTTAGCAGCTTCAAACATTAACCATAATAATCCAGATAATCAAAGGACAAAGGACTTTCAACTTCAAAGCCAGTCCAACACACCTTCAACAATTCACCAACTAGCTTCTCAACCTTGTACCCCAGCAGCAACCAGCCAATGATGTTCCAACATTAACTGTGATCATATATCAGACACAAATCTGACTTCATCACTAAAGTCAACCTGCACACCATCCCTAAATCTCTTCATCACAGCCTTACAAATTATTCCACTCATTTCCTTCACATAACTGAAAGTCAATCCAATCCATCTCAAACCTCCCAAACCAAACACCCCCTTAAGACTCTCAATGCTAATCCAGCAAAGCACCCCCTGATAAATCAACCTCCTTGGAATCCTCAAATCCTGCATCGAATTAGTTCACGTAAACAACAATAACACAACCACCATAACAATAGAAACAACAAACACCTTAAAAATCCATCAGCACAACGATTAATTACTAGAAAATCTAAAACTAACGCAACAAAATCATTTTATCTTTCTTAAATTTGCTTTAACAAACAAACAAAAAAAACCACCAAAACAACAAATTACAGCATCCACCATAGTTAAATAATTATAATAATCATAAATAATAATAACAACAACAAATTAGATCTTTAGAAGAAAACAAAACGCTAAAAAATGCTGAGAAACGTCGAAGCAAAACAAAAACCCTAAACTGTTTATGGTCATGAAATAGATAAAAAGAGGAACTGAAAGCGTTGGCGTGGATCTGATGCAAGAAGAAACACACGAAGAAGAAGAAAGAGAAAAGAGGAAGAAAAAAACAGTTGCACGAATTTCGACGAGGACGATGATTGGGGGTTTCACGACTGAGAATGAATTAAAAAGGCCGTACAACAAAACAGTTTCTTCAGAGTCTGAGTGGTTATTAGGGTTCTCAAATCTTTACCTTTCTCTGAATTTCTTTTCAGCTGCCACAAGTCTCTATCCCAGCTATGCTATTTACTCCTGCAAAGTAGATCTCACGGGATCATATATATAAACATTAAATAAAATAAAATAAATTATATATTAATTTACTGTTTAATAATTTAGCATAATCAATGATGTAAGTACTGCTACTAACTTATGTGAACATGGAGAGAGAGAGAGAGAGAGAGAGAGAGAGAGAGATTTTCCCGGAAAGCAGAGAGAAAGCTAAGAAAGAAAAAAGAAAATTTATGGCATGGGTGAAGGGTTTCAACTTTCAAGCTGTTTCAACTTTCTAGGCCACATTGAAGAGAGAGAAAGTGTGAGTGTGAGTGTGAGTGAATGAAGCGAGAAAAGAAACACGGAAAGAAAAGTTTCATTTCATAAATTTGTTCCAAAAAGTCTCTAAAAAAAATTGCTATGAACGTTTTTTTGAGTTCAACTAGTATTTTTTTTCTTTTACTTTTATTTGTTTTTATATTCATTTTCATTCAAATTTATTTATTTATTTTATCATAATAAAATATTATGACTTTTATTTGATATTTAACTAATATTCTCCCATAAATTCATTCAAGGTAAAATAATCACGACTTCATTCTTAAACCAGATCACACCTCAATTCTCAATTAAAAGACATAATCATTGAATCATTTGTCTCAAAAAGTTTTAATAAAATTTATCCATATATTTATAAATAAATAATTAATTATTTATTATTATGGTGGCAGTTTCTCTCTCATCCTCTTGTTCTGCCTCACTCTCTGTCCTCTACAGATAGGACCTAGTTTTGTAGCCATTTCATTTCCTATTCCTATTGGTCTTCTTCTAATCATCTAGCTGCTGTTGCTGAATTTGTTGACATGATCCTGAAATATAAATTGCTACCCTTAGTACCCTATCTCCTTCTACAGAGATTTACATTGGATTATGTTATGCAGTTTTATTAAAACAGTGAGGTGTCTACATGTAATAAATGATGATTGTGGATTTGATCACTGCTATTAAATTGGTACTGTAATCCTTTGTACATTTTCATGGTGCATATCACATTGCATATCTATGAAATAATGAAATGATAAATCAGAGGACAAAGTTATACTTGAAATTGTTTTTAATTATTCAACAATAAAAATCTTTGCATTTAGGATATTATAATTAAACTTAAAAAATGATATGATTAATTATA
This sequence comes from Glycine tomentella, assembly GCA_007407185.1. NCBI lineage: Eukaryota > Viridiplantae > Streptophyta > Magnoliopsida > Fabales > Fabaceae > Glycine > Glycine tomentella. Next base: position 435,385 of record PYAF01002335.1, on the reverse strand, counting down.
TAAGATGATAAAAGATATGCATATATGAATACATAATATAACCAATAAAAACCAAATGTAGAGATGAACTAATCTTTTTTAAAATGGTAAATCTCATTTTAAATCTCTAATAATAAAAGAGATGCCTATATTTAGTGCTTAAATATATTTGAATGAAATTATTTACTATGAAAGATATTTTTAAGAGATTATTTGAGATAGAATTAGACATTAAATATAGATATTTTTTCCTAGATGTAATACATTCCACAAATTTATTTAAATTTATGAAGATATAATTTGAATATAAAAAATAAGTTTTTTTATGATTTTACCGTTTATTGTAAACAATTCATTATATTTATAGAAAAACTTTATTTTTTATAGGCAAATGTTAATTGTTAATTTGTTAATTTATATTATTAATGGGATATATTAAATCTATGACATTTTCTCCTTTCCTTCTTTTTTAACCATTCACTCAACCTTAAAAACTATTCATAACAAATAGTATTTTTAAGATATTACGTGTTTTTTTTAATTAAAATTAATCATGTTAACTAACAATTTTTTTATTAGGATATGATTGAAAAATAAATGTATAATATATATATTTATAAAATATTGTAGTTCGTTGAAATAATTTCATTCAAATATATTTAAGCACTA
>PYAF01002335.1:407440-434637 GCA_007407185.1 Glycine tomentella | reverse complement strand
TTAAAATTAATCATGTTAACTAACAATTTTTTTATTAGGATATGATTGAAAAATAAATGTATAATATATATATTTATAAAATATTGTAGTTCGTTGAAATAATTGAATAAATATTTTTTATAAACTATATATCTCATATTTATTAATACTTTAAAAAAAGATAAAAAAATAATTAATCTATTTCTATAATCATCGAAGCTTGGAATTTAGTTTTATAGCATATAATCATCTGAGTAGTACGCAGAAAAAATATATGATCACACGTTTTATATATTTTTTGTCAATATAAAAAAATTACAATATATAGTCAATAAATAAATGATAATTATATATGTACATATACACACAGAAATGCCGGCTTAATTTCAAATGATAAGTATGCTAATTTGGTTATATATATATATATATAGTTAAATCGAGTATTTTATGGATATACTATTTTTTCTAAATATTTTCTATTAAAAATATTGACCTTCGTCTTTGAATGTCTAGTATGGTACTCATGCTTTTGTTTTCATACTATGTATGGTACTCATGCTAATGTACATATTGCCACCTTTTTTAATATTATTCAACCATAAGTGTAAAAAAATTGAAGCATAAATGAAAATCTTTATTAAGAAAGATATAGTAAAATAATGATGTAAAAAATTTCATGTAGAATTTGATATAAAAAAAAAAACACATGACAAAATGAAATTTGTAAGCCCAGGAAGAATTAATTAATAAATTATAAGTCTTTGAAGAGGATCAATATAAAAGTTGTTTTTTGAACTTTAAGATGGTCAAAATTACATTTCTCAATCTCTTTTATGTTTTGATGTATAGCTTGCAAAAGTAATAATAAATATTAAAAATTATAATTTTTGTATCATTAATTTATAGTTTTAGTGTTTTTTATTACAGTAATGATTTTACCAAGTTAGAATAATTTACCTGAATGGATACATTAATTTAAAATGCATCATAACTCATTGATAATTATTGTGCATATTTATTGTTGCACATAATCATTTCACTTTTCCTTATTTATTGCTTGTTTGGCCCCCATTTAATTAGGATTTAATGATATTTTAGGTTTTAGTCATTTAGTTAATTTTTAGGAAATTTATTAGCATTTATTATGTTTGGCATAGTGCTAATGCATAAGGACAAAAAATTAAAGATTTGAAGATTTTTATTGTTCACTTAGCTACCCAATTCACTCCCTCAACGAGGAAGGCAACTAGAGAAAAGACACATGACAAAGATGAAAGTTGAAGAGGTCATGTCAATGCAAACAATAACTTGCTAAGCAAATAAAACTCTCTTCCAAAAGAAGAATTAAAAATTTATATAATTTGATTAGCGAGTAGCTCATCTTGTCAAGTATAATTTTTGTAACTTGTTAAGTGGGTTGTGTTCGCTAACAACAAAGCAAAGACTCTGACCCTATTTAAGGTCTTTTTTTATTAGGATTAGCATCATATCATTCTAGGGTTTTGTATTTGCGGTTGGAGCTCATTTTAACAACGTTTCTTCATTTCTTCACCATTACTCTTCATTTTTCCCTTGTTCTTGTAATCTTTGGTGGTTTCCCATGTTAATGAGGACTAACCTTCTCGTAGTTGGGGATTTGGTATATTAAAAACTCTCATATAATTATCCTCACAATCTATTCAATGAAAATTTAGTGTTATTACTATTTCTCTATTCTTAATGTTTGTTTTATCAACAAAAAAATGTATGTTAATATAAAAAGAACAAGAGGTATAAGGCATACCTTTACAAGACTTTTACATAGAGAAAATAAATTAAACTCCCCTAAAAGTCTACTAGGAGTGGTTACAAAATATTTGTTATCGCAATTTGCCATAAATATGACATAATCGCACCCCACCAACCCCATGATTAAACCAAATTTGTTCTTAATGTTAATTTGTGACTTGATCAACCATTTGATTATCTTATAGTTTTTATTGTCATTGGAAAATGCTTTGAAAGCTAAGTTTTGAGAATAGTACCAAATCATTTAACTACACTAGCTAAGGGATTAGGAGTAGAGTTAAGTGATTTAGCTTAACTCACTTGAGGGATCAAAGTTAGAAAATAATATGAGATGAGATAGCACTAAAGTTTCATTAAATGAAGAAAAAACTTTGATATTACTGATATGTTTGTCTAGTAGCACCAAATACTCCAAATAATTTATATAATTATTGTTTCCCGCCCTTACACACCAACTGTTTGATTTATTGTATGTATGAAAATTGCCCTATTTTTAACTAATAGGTTAGATATTATAATTAAATTATGACATTCTTTTTACCAAAAAAAAAATACATTTTTCCTATAAATTGATTTACGAATAGTTTAATACAAACATAGTTCCCGTGGAGACGTTCTTTGTACTCAATTACAAAACTATTACACTAATTTGGTACGCTTGCCAAACGATGTAACACCTATAACTAATGAATTTGTTTTTTTGTATATAGAACTAATGAATGTTTTTAATTAACTTAAATATAAAAGTATTTCATTATTATTTTACTAAATCATAGTTTAAGCGTATTTGTTCATTTTCTTGGTATTAAACGAGGCCTAAAAACATGAAAAAGGAACTACAACAAGACTAATCATGACAAAAGAATTTTGATATTATCAACTAAAGTAACAACCTCAAATCATCAGGAGGTTGATCAAACATAAAAAAAAATTATTCTCTAAGCTACAAGCTAAATTGGCCAAAGCATCAATACAAATATTACCTTCCTGATAGATATGGAAAATACACACATCCAAAGCATTAAAATCCGACTTTTATATTTTTAAAACATTGTTGTTGATTCTAAACTTGAAAGTTATTTGAAAAATCTTTTCATGCATGAGTTAAGTTAGTATTATTTTAATATTAAGATTTCTCAGTTGCAAAAATATATATATGTAGCAATCACACACCAAATTTATATTGGTTCATCCAATAACTTTATGTTACATCCAGTTTCTACACTTGTAAGATTTTTCACTAAAAAAAGCACCAAATACATGGGGTATTCTTTATCCTCAACCCTTCTTAGACTTGTCTCTTTAAGCTACTTGTCTACACAATATTCTCACTACTATAGGTTTACACTAAGTATTCTCATCTCTCCAAGTTACAACTCCAAGTATTCTCACCTTCAACACTGAGTATTCTTTACTTTCTAGGACAATATTCTTACTTTGTATGTACACCTCAACATTCTTAGCCTTTGTAAGTTTTTCACCTCAGTATTCTAGCCTCTATTGGTTTTAGTCAATATTCTCACCTCTATAGGTCACGCTTAACCAAAATATTATTTCACATGCCTCTTCAGGCTTAACCAAACAACAACCTTGTTGTAAACTCACACAATAAATTTTTTGTGCACAAAAATCCATTTTAGAAGCAATAGTCCCCCGACTACTCTTTTAGTTTCCAACTCATAAGATTTTGTTTGGACTTACTCAAATGCTACCCTATGGATTTTCACTTGAATGAGATTGCACAGAGTTTGGATGTTTACATACACCATTCAAGATGAATATAAAGTTGGCTCTAATCCTATGGTGTTTTAGCTAAGGAAGATTTTATATCAGAAGCTAGAATTTCCCTTTGAACAACTCAATATTTCTAACCTTACCATTTCTTTATCATTTTCCTTCCTTGCAATTGATTCCTTAGAGTAAGAGTCCTCTTAAAAGCTTTAAGGTAATCGTTTGTGATGGTTGAAGAGTGTTGAAAACCAATCAAATCATGTGTAAGTTGTCACTTTCACACAATTGAATTTTTTTTATTGTTTTCTTTATCCAATGTGCTGCTTTTGAACTTTTTCTATTGTGACTTCTACTTCCTTTTCACGTGTACAACTTGCACAATTTGAATTTAAAATTGTGACAATTGGTGCTTGTTAGCTTTTTAGTGGCTTACCTTATGACAACCTTTGGTTTTGTCATAGATGTTGCTTATGAAGATTGATTACTACATGATGCTTCTTGAGATTAATTTCGGTGATTGCATTGATTGTGCAACAATCCCCCTTGCTTTTGGTTGCTTTTTTTATCAAGACTTTATGACCTATGCAATTTGTGCTTTCAAATAGTTGTGACTTTATTTTTGAGCTTGTTGTTGAGGTGCACTTTATATTAGTACAAATGTTGGTGTCTCATTCTCTGTTTAGTCTTGCATCTTTTGGTTTCTTTATATCATGCACAGCTTCTTATCATACTATCATCTTTAGTTTTAGTAACAACAATGTGCTTATTACTTTATGTTTTAAGCCAAATACATTTCTAATTTTTATGATATGAAAATTACACTTCACAAATTGCATGAAATGCAAACTTTTTTGCAAACTTACCTTTTCTTTTTCATTATCAACATATTTAGTTAATTATAAATATTTAATTTCTGTATGTTTCCATCTTTTTATTGTTAATTAATGTTAATTTAGTAATAATTCAATTTGAGATTAATGGTAATACATTGATAGTGTAAAACTATTTTACATTGTTAATGTCTTTATGACTTTTAAGGTAATTATTATGAAATTTAAGTCTATCAAAATAGGTTAGCCCGACCCACGTGGGTTGACAATTAAATAGGTCGAACCATCCCGACTCACCTTTAAGTGAGTCATGGAAATAACAACCCGAACTAGCCCACCATGAGTTGATGGGTTAAGTGGGTTGACTCACCAAACTGAAAAAAAAATAAAATTAAAAACATTTTACTTTAAAAAAATAAGTGATATTTTTTCACCAAAATTATTCAAATGATGGAAATACAAATACAACTAATAGAAAAATGTCTCAAATAACCATTAAAGCATCTAATATTATCATTAAAGTAACCATTCAAATGTTTCAAATACACAAATATCACTCAAAAGTCTTAACAAACCATAATCTTAAAATACAATCAATCATCTAATCATTAGTCATAATTCAACAACATTAAAGTCTAAAATTAAAAATACCAAATTGTTAAGCCAACATACATAATTGAAATTCCTAAGTCCTAAACAGCAAGAACATTTAATTATAAATTCTATCATCCAAATTCTAAAATGTCAACATGAAATTGTAGTTATCCAACTTACTCTGTTATATTTTTAAAGTGGGCTAAGTGGGTCAATCTCGCAAACCTGATTTGTTGATTAAGTGAGTTGGGTTGAGTTTTCATTAGTATTGTAACACCTCTAATAAAAGTCAACAAATTTATTATACATAATGAGTTGTGATTGGATGAAGATATAAAAAAAATTATATTGTCAATACATCACCTATATTTTCATTCAATATTTGTTAATAATTTATTAATTTTAATTATATTATTCATGCATCTATTTTTTTTTTGTATTTAACATTAAGTATATGTTGTTATTAAAACAAAGTACAATTAAACTCTTCACATACACTTCACTCGTACCCACTGGTCTATCAACTTTTGAAGTAGAAGGCTGAATTATATAATTTTATGTTCAGATTAATGTTGATATATTTTACTTATTAACTTTTGCAGACAAAGTATTTAAGAATAATTTTATTGGTCTTTTATATACATACATACATACATACATACATATATACATACATACATACATATAACTTAAATATATTTTTGATCCTTGATATATACTCGAATTTTACATTTGGTCCCGATTTTTTTTTTTTTTTTGCAATAGGTCTCTAATATTTAAAAAGTTTTGTGCGAGGTCTCTACTATTTGAAGGGATCCATTAATTGTTGATGTGATTATTAACTCGACATGCCGACATGTTACCTGTGATGCCACATATATTCTATGCCTGAATTGGAATTCCACGTAGGAAATATTTTTTTATTTTTAAAAAATAATTGGCAAATATTATTTAGGATAAGAATATAAATTAAGATTAAGAGGGAGGGAGAAGGAGATTACCTCTTAGAAATCCAAGTGGATATCAAATGGTGGAGGGTGGTGTTGGGAGTGAAGGAATCATCCCAAAGCTCTCGCATTGTGGCGGGGCAAGTGAAGTGGCCCAAATTGAACCATTTGAGAGCGTTGAATCTCTTATAGGTTGGCTAGTGCAAAAGGTCACAGGGTCATGTATTGGCTAAAATTGGGCAAATGAACACAGAGGGAACTCCACACAAGTCCAACTCTTCAATCATTTTTGCAAGATCCAATTTTTCACGAATCCCATTTCCCAAACCCTAGAATCAACCACCACCCAAAATCCCATCTTTCACCACCATGTCCAGATCTAGAATCTGGCCTCCGACACCATCTCTCTTACAAGGAGGCTTAAACATTGACATTTTAGAAATCCCTTTGGGGAAAAAAGGAACTAGCTTTGGAGAGAAACCAGAAAACCCAAATCACTGCAACGAGAACATTGATTTAAATGTTTTGCCAAATCATCATCCAAGACCCAAAATTTACACTCCTATCTTCCCGCACATCATACAACAACAACTAAGAACCTTAAAATAGAATACAATAGAAATAAAAACACAACAGAAATCAACTGTCAAAAGTAAAATTTCTTACATTCCACTCAACACATCGCCAAAACATCTTGTCTGTATGTTTCTTGTTTCGAGATGTTAGTTGAATCGCCGCCTTATTGCACCAACAACGAACAGAAAGGAACCCAAATGACGAAGAAGAAGCTCCTGTGGATGTCATTCTCTTCTCTAGATTGGAGGACATTTGACTTGCACAAACATTCCTCAACGAAGTCAACTCAACACTATACGGAGATGCACTATTACGAATCTTAGACCGTCATACTCCTTTTCTCTATTGCGATCGATAACCATGCGGGAAGAAGACACAAACCTCCTTCTATTCTCAAACGATAACATTTTCATATAAGAAATCATAATCTTCTATTTTTTTTCGTTTAAATATAATTAAAATAGAATATTATGTTAGACAACATGTGGTCAACTTACATGTCAAAATTTAATCTGACATAACATTATAAATAATTTGCCAACATGTTGAGTTAATAGTCACATCAACAGTTAACAATCTTGCATATATATGTTGCACAAAACTTACACATACATTGCATTTCATGATCCACCTTTTCTTGTACTCATTTGTTTAGTATGCATGAATACTTGATTAGAGTAAATAAAAATGAGAGCATTTATTGTTGTTCCCCCGTCGTTAAATGAAATAGTATTAAAACAGAGTCGCTAACAGAGTTTTGTAACTTAGATATTGAGAGGGTTGAGCGTCCTAATCGCGATATTTTTTTATTTTTCCTTTAAGAATTAACTCTTTCTTAGCAGCAATATGGAAAAGTGTACTTGCGAAAGATAGTTTCGTATTTAGTAACTAAAGGAGTTTTTTTTTTTTTTTTCTATTCATAAAAATTAAAGATATATATATATATATATATAATATTAAAAGATTTTAAAATAATTCATACATTATTATATTTAACCAACTAAGTTATTAAATGAGGTAATGTTACGTATATGAGAGAGAGATTAGAATGTCAATATATTATTTATAATTTCATTAAATATCTATACTATTATTAATGTAAATTTTACATAAATTGTTAATAGTAATGCCTTAATTAAAAATGTTCGTAGATATAATTTTAAAATAATTATTATAAAATAAAATAAATTTATTATTTATGATAATCAACAATTAAGTATAAAAACATTTAAACTATCAGTATATCTTAATTAATTTTTAGAAACGGGTTTAATTTATAAAGAGTATTAGTTTAAAGTTTTTTTATACTACAAATTAATCAAAGCTAAGGTCTTCTTAATAAGAAAAGTAATTTCTCTGGTTCGATAAAGAAAATGAACAAGTGTGATTTTAACAGTAGATAATTCATTGGATAAAGATTTTTAGAAATCTTTTTAGATTATGGTCCACCAAATAAAACTTTTGAAGTGAAAAGCCATTCATTTAAATGATAAAAAGAAACTTGGTGTTTGATTTGCACCAATTTGAAATAATATCAAATCTAAAATAATTCAATTGAATCTTTTATAATTTAAATTGAATTGATTATTTCAGTTTTTGACTTTTTGTCTTTTTCCTTTATATCTTTTTTATCATGTATGGAATTACTCTTAGAATAGGAAACATATTCATATTTTGGCTATAGAAATTTTATTTGTTTGTTAATATGAATAGCATTGAATAAGATGTTATCTAAATTCAATTTGAGTTTAATATGAAGAGCATTATATTTTTTATAAATGCTACAAAGACTATGTTTTTTTTGTTGGGCATATTTATAAAGAAGGCAACGTTTTGCAGATACGCTTGCCTCCCGTGCCCACTCTTTTTGCGAGTTCTCTTGGTGAAATTCTCTCCCTATTTTTATCTCTACTGAATTCCATAGGAATAGATATTAATTGCCAGACTATAGATTCACATAGTTTGTTTATGCATGAATTTGGTTTAGCTCCCCATACTATTGTTGTGGTTCTTTATTTTGTTAATGATATTTTCTCTCTCGGGTTAATAGCAACTTTGGTGCCAATCTAGTTAAAGTCATTGTTGCTACTAGCTAGCACTGGCTCGCCCTTTAGTTAAAAAAATATGCGAAGAACATTAAAATTGATATATATATATATATATATATATATATATATATATCAATACACGTATGTTATCTCATTTAATGCTCTTCATATACATTAAACTCATTGATTTGAGATAACATGTTATTTAATGCTCTTCAAATTAAAGATGCTCCTAGTCAACAAACAAATAAAACTTCTTTGACCAAAATATGAAAATGTTTCCTATTCTAATTTAGATTAGAATATAGCACAATTTTTTTGTAAAGTTATGTATTTTTTTTATCAGTAAAAATTGAATAACGATACTAAAGATTTGCAAAGTCTTGTATTTAATTACAAATGACTTAGCCCTGAAAAAAAATTAAAATGACTTAACAATGAGTGACTGCTATTTCCACAACCAAAATAGTTCTACCTATATGGCCAAATAAATAACACAAAATGTGTATATCAACAATATTGCTTTCTTAAAAGTGTTGACAATGGAGACTATCGTTATGTTAACTACTAAACCAATGTGTCCCCTCACAAGTTATTTATCTTTTGTTTATCAACACAAGTTATTTATCTTAAGACTTCTTTCATTATAAATCTTTTACATAAATGAATGTAATGTCAACATTAAATTGTAAAATAGTTTCTCCAAAGATTTTTACTGGTGAGGTCAAGAGTCATGTTTTCCGTAACAACAAATTCGCCACGCAATCTTGATATTGGACCTTTGATATGATTTCGTTCGAATTTCATAGCCTATTTTTTTTTTTTTTTTTGGGCTTTAGGTTACTGTCACTATATTCACGAAACATATTACAGGACAAACCCAGAATGAAAATCAATATTCGTGACTACGATGAGGATTATTGATCATATTGACTAAAACAATTGCTTTTGAAATGCCGCATCATTTTTGTGACTATCATAATTTTTGTGTCAAATACCATATTCCTTCGATGAGTTTGTGAAATTTGACTATTTCTTTAAAAGAAACTATAAATATATTCTATGTAGGGAGATAATTATGCTCAAATAAGATAGAATATAATAAAAAATTTCTCCTAATATTTAATATATTTAATGGAATTGCATATTTAAAACTTGAATTCGAAACTACTGCTAAACTTGCCTCAAGTAAAAAAATATGAGTACAAAGGCAAATATCAAATATGAATTTTTAAAGATTTTTTTTTTTTTTACTTTTACGTGCTTTAATTTAATTTTGACTATAAGTAAAAGAGAAAATATCATAATGAAAAAAAAAATTAAGAGAAATATTAATATATTTTCTATTACTATTCATAGAGATGGGAGGGAGGGCGAAGAGAGAAACAATTAATTAAGGATTTGGCTAGCTAGCATTGGCATACATCAGCTAAAGGAACGAGTGATAATGTCTTTTAAAAAAATATATAATTTTATATATTTTAATTTTCATCACACAACAATATACCATAATATCCAATAGCCAATACTACTTATTTCTTCAAATCTGCGCAAAATTGTTCACTCATTCCACATATCTTCTTTCTGTTGTTCTCATGGTGTGAAACGACTTCTCAAATTCTTCCATCTTTTGACTTGCTTTCAATATTTTGCTTGGTTTAGTAATTACTCAGTACTCACGTTTTGGTATTTTAGGTTAACAAATTAGCTCCCAATGCATGGACGGTTCAATCTCTCTCATCTATATCCTGTTGGTTAGTCATTCAGTGCATCGCATAATTGCATATGATCGACGCCACATGTTCATTGAACTTAGCTTACTAAGGGTAATGCACAGTCTTCCACTCATAAATGAAATAATTTTAATTGTTTTTTCAATTGAAGCTACAAAATCATATACTTTCATATTTAAATTTTTTTATCAGAAATTACGAGTATTTCTTAATCTATTCAATTAAAAACTAATTGCACTTGTTATATGTGATTATTGTTGATATAAAGAGGTTTTATACATAATAAAAATTAAACATATATTTTTTATTAAATAAATTATTCTTACACATGTAACCAGATATTACACCGCCATAACCAATTGGGTTACTTGCTGATCTATTCATCTTTATCACTGAAAGCTAGGGGTTAACAACACGGATCCATGTATAACCAACATGGTCCAAATCACCATGTTGCCAAGAATTTAGTATATATGCGCGTGTGTACTTGTTTACATGACCTACATTGATATTTTTGGGCCACTGTGAATTCGATCTGTGGCCAAGAAATATACATAATTAAACTGTCTGCGATTAAAAACAAACATCTTATTTTTTTAGTAAGAAAATGAAATGATAAAATAATTTTGATCAGTGGTTTAAGGGTGACTTGGTTCAACGCATCTTATCCAAAACTAGTTGGGCCAACTCGTGAATTGGCACGTGTCTCTGAAAAAAGGGTATGTGATCATTCAATGGAACTCGTGTGGAGCCCTACAGTGATACTAAACTGTAGATGGGAAAAAAAAGAAGAAAAAACCTACATATGCATACTGTACACATCTTATTCTCGTAGATGAATTTTTTTTCCTGTCTAGTACTTCAAAGAACAGGTAAAAGTGATTTTCTGCTTTGGAGCTGTGTATTTTTTCTTCTCCTGATCCACACACAATAAAATATCAATTAATTATTAGGTATACATCCTATCCTGTTCTCTTATAATTTAGTACATTGCATTATTTTCTTTAACTCTCTATATATTTTTAATTATCATATCACATATTATATTTTTATCATTTTCTCTCTCAACTTCAACCTCAAAACGGAATGGACGGTTATAATTTTTCATGAATTAGTGATGAAATTTGTTGATGATTTTGTTTTCTTATCAATACTATCATCACAAAAAAATTACTGACAATTTTTATTAATTCATCTTAAAATATGTTTTCATTAAGTGGTACAACTAAAAGATATTTTAAATATTATCTGACAGGATATCAATAACATATTGAGATGTGAGGTTGTTTTTAAATATTGATTTAAAGGATTTAGAGGATTATTGAATCCCCCCAAGAAATTTCACTTCACTGTAACTATTCAAATAGCCCTGTTTGGTCCGAGATCTTCTTAGAAAAGATTGTCTATCAAATGAGAAAAAATGATTTTATGAAAAACTGAATCCACGTCGAAAAGATAAAAGTTCTTACCTTGCGGCTTATTGATGACCACTGTGCCAACTTGGGTTAATTTTTCTTGTAAAGTAGATTGATTCATTTTTATTCTTGCTTTTTTTATCTAATTTGTCTCTCCTATTGAGTCATTAATTTAAATTGATAACAATTTTTTTACACCCTATTGTTTACACTCATTGTACACACGTTTTATTTTTATTTCCTTTTCATTTTATCATCTATTTACCTCTTTAGGCACGTGAAAACATTATAATTGGAATGTGCAGCACTCTTATAATTAAATAAATATCACTTATCCTTCCCTTTATCTTTTTAATCTATACACTCCTATAGTCCTATATGTACTGAATATGATCCAAATCTTTCTACGTTAACGTCAGTAGGGGCTTTTTTTTCATGCAATCTAAGGACCTTTCTTTCACTTTATCGTTTTAAATTACTTTTCTTCCCGTATTTTTTTATGGCTTTGTTCATGATTTCTCTCGTGGCTGCTGGTGACAATCTTGATGCCTTGACGGCCACATTAACCAGTTATCTTGTTTGCTAGTAGTTTTCTTATCTTTTAGGTATTATATTTTTCTTTTGTTGATAAAATAAAATATTTATAGATTTGATGTTTCCGTATTAGATTTGACTTTATATTTTGCTAGGTACTGGTTTTGCTTTTCCAACCATCATTGGACCATAATGGGATAACATATATATTGAAAGTTAATATTTTGTTTTCTTAAATGTGTATATATGTATATATCCTAACTTTATGTTTGTTCAGTCTAGAAATAGAGTTGAACAAATAAAAATAAAAATCTATAATAAAAACTCATTTTCATTATTTATTTAAGAAGAAAAAAAGAAAGAAAGAAGTTATTTTTTAAGAAACTTACAAAAAATTATTCTTCCAAATTGTTATACAATAGAGGAAATCATCCCTCTATTTATTTATGTACTAATTTCTTAAAAATCAAATTGATTTTTTTAATAATTTTTATTATTAAAATAATAAATAATTTTATGTTAAAATAGTGGAGCAATTTTTTTAATTAATATAAAATATTTTTTGTATTTAATTTATTTATTTTCACTATTTTATTTTTCATTTAAATAAGTAAATATTTTTTTTTTATTTTTTCTATTCGTCTAAATAATGTATCTCTTTTATTATATTTTTTTTATTTTTTCTCTTTTAGTCCTAATTTAAATAAATTAAGAATAAATAAATAATGTTGTGGTAAAAAAAAAAAAGGAAGACTGGAAGAGTGTAAAAAATTAAAATGAACGCATATAAACTAATTGTATCATTTCCGTTTAGCATCGGCAACGTGCAGGAAAAGTGAGAATAGATTTTGTAAAGCTGATTATTGATTACACTTTAAAAAGGTCAAAACGTGCTTTTGTTATTATTATTTTTTTTTTACACAAAAAATGGGCAAAGCAAATATATATTAAAAATGGGTACAAGGGTACCACAAACCCCTTCGAGAATTTAGCTATTGGTTACTTTCTATTTAAATCTCGGTAACTTTTGTTGTTATTTGTTAGTGTGTGTTTGTGAGGAATTTTGGAATATTAGATGTGCTAAGTTTACTTCTGTAGTTTATTATTGTAGTTTATTGATGGAGATTTTCTTAGTATTTTAGTTCCCTATTATTTTCCCAACAGAGAATATCTAAATATCTATATAGACTAGGTATCTAAATATCTAAATTATATATACTAAACGAAGGTTTGTGAAAAGTCAACTAATATCCAAACATAAAATCCTGAACAAGTTGAATAATATTTTTATTTTGTCATCATAGAATATATGATAAAATAATATATCATATATATGCCATAGGATATCCAAAGCCTATTATTTACTACTCATTTGTCAATCTATAGTTTCTGGCGAGATATAGAATTAAAATTATGTCACTATCTTTTAACGTTTATCTTAATTTTAGATGACGTAGCAATTTCATCAAATATATATATTTGGCAGTTGATAGTATTTCCTTTAGATGGACATGCACAGGGGTCTAAATACGAAACTTGTATAGGGTTATTTGATGAAATATAATTTAACCTTCCTCTTAACTCTTAAGGATATCTACCTATCTGGAGAAGGGAGAAATAAGAAGAGAAAAGTGAGAAAATAATAAATATATCAGATGATATGATTTGCTCAAAGGTAAAGCAACAAAACTCAAACTTTAGGGTCACACAAAAAGTATTATTTGTTCTTAGATTTTATTAAGCAAAAAAGTCTTATAGGACAAAAAATTACATATATTGACAAAGAAGGTTCACATATAACTTTTATTTGAGGTAATAAATTTTTCTTTTAAATTTATTTTATATCTCATTTAATGTTGGATTAACCCTGGTTGATATGATTACAAAGGAAGAAAGAGGCCTATAAAAAAAGCAAAGAAAGAGGGAGATAGAAAAAATATAAAAAAAATTAAAATTATTACTTAATAATATAAGTAGCAAGTATGTACGTACAGTATTGAAGTAACAGTACATGATTCTATGTAAGTTCCAAATTAAAATAACCCAAATTTAGGAACATAGGTTATATATGGGGTGGTCATTAGGTATCTGTGCTGGAGTTTTTGTCTTGTTAATTTCTTTTCATTTGGACTTTTTAGCAGCAATAAAAATTCTCTATCTCAAAGCCAAAACAGAAATGCTCTTAATCGTTTGATTTTACTAAGTGATCCTAAATTATCATCTACTTCATTTTTGATAAATCTCTACATGATTCATAATTAAATGTTATTAATGTTTTCCTTTAAATTAAAAAATTTAAACATATATGTCATAAAAATTAATCAAGATCATGAATAAGTCGTAATTTAGGACAACCTAATAAAAAAAACCCAAAATGACATGTTAGTGTACTATTATGAGGGCACTCAAAGTGTTTTAAATGGAATTCTAAAAACATCCGACTCTTAGGCAGTGTTTAGTGTTTTATTACTTTCATCTTGAGTACATTTAAGATGGAAATTTTAAAAATTGATTTGGTAACTATAATTCAATTTTTTTTATATCTTTTTTACTTTAATATTCTTTTCATTTCTTTAAACCAAACGTATCGTTACTTATGTTAAATTAAGTGGAATGAGATGAGTTCACAAGGAGCGTGAATCATATGTTCTTCAGCTTCATGTTCATGATAGGAAAAGGTGTTCATGATCTTTCCTTCCCACACTCTACATATGGGCCAATTAATGTCAACCTAATGATTGAAGCACCTGCTGTTTACAATATATGAAGATTAAAAAAAGGTAGTTATAAAGTTACTAAGCAATTCTTCACATGCATAATCTATCTTATAAAACGTAAAATAATACTTTGGGGGAATCTTTCTTCAATGAGATGATAATATTTTTTATGAATTTGAAGGTACAATTATTGAGCTTCTTTATTTAATAGTACTTAATTTGTATGCTATTGTTGTTATTAGTCTATAAATAATTGGGGTAAATTATACTTTCCTTTAAATTGTTTTGTTATATTCTTTATATTTTTTAAACAGTTTTTTTTTTCTTTACGATGATATTAGTATGAAATAGTCATGAAAAAAATACAAAATAAATATTTATCTTTCCACATTTTTTTTATTATCTAAGAATCAATCAAAATTTGAATTCTGAATCCTTAAATTAAAAAACATAAATTGCTACCAATTATATAAATCGTTATTTATATATATTTTAATATATTTTCAACATTTAGGTACTTCCATATGTCTAAACAAATTATTATGCATCCATAAATTTAGTCTATTTTAATATAAACAAACTTCTTGAAAATATTTTTCTCTTTTTGATTCTCAGTGTTATTAATTTATTAGCAGTCCTTTCATGATTTTTTTTAAAACACTTGAAGTCACAATGTTAAGGCTTTAGAAAATAAAATAAAAATGTTAGGTAATGCTCTAAAGTCAATATAGCAAGCGTTTTATAACATTTCATCTTCTAAAGTCTGAACAAAAACTATTTATTTGTTACATTGAAATTATATAGAAAAGAGGAATGCTTCTTGAAAGTCCATTCATAGTTGTTCACCATAGCAATGATGGTCGTTTACAATACATAAATTACTAAAGTGTAGCGTATTTCTTCTCTAGAAGTGTAATTCTTAAAAATAAAAAAGTGCGATGTAACTTAAGTGTCTTTAAGAAGAGAAAAGTATAATTTATTTTAATAATATATCACAGATAATTATCATCATTAAATAAATTAATATACATTGTTGAGTCATTGAGCACTTCAATAATTTTTTTTATACCATAACAACAACATAGATTGAACTTAAATCTCTCACAAATTATTCAAACTCCTTCACCACTAGGTGAATCCTAGTGAATTAAGACTTGATAATTTATTTCTTTATGCAT
Organism: Glycine tomentella; assembly: GCA_007407185.1. Taxonomy (NCBI): domain Eukaryota; kingdom Viridiplantae; phylum Streptophyta; class Magnoliopsida; order Fabales; family Fabaceae; genus Glycine; species Glycine tomentella. Next base: position 418,567 of record PYAF01002335.1, on the reverse strand, counting down.
ATATAAAAGTTGAAAAGTCTCTCTATTGTAATATGATATTATACAATATTACTTATAAAAAAATATTTACCATCAAAAAAGTCATATTTGACATAAGGCATTTGTATCTTTTAATCAAAGACTAAGATTTGATTTTCGACTTAAACACAGGGTCATGACAAAATGTAATACTTTATCTTCAAAGTGGATCAGGAGGAAAATTGGTTAAATGCCAAATATTATGATGAACTTTTTTTTGTAATTGTAATATAGGTAATATTCTGATGGTTTTATAGGCTGTGAAGCATGACAAGTTGGGGATGCAAGTAGCTTCCCTGAGTTATCTTGCTCCGTATGAGACCAAAGAATTAAGTCAAGAACACACAACTTATGGTGAAGTTAACATTTAATTCTTGAAAGGACTATAGTATGGGACAAAGCCACATGGGGTTCAGGTTATGTTTGCACAAAATGATTTTGTGAGCATGCAAGACCAAAGCCACTTGTAAACCAAAAAGAACAAATCCAGCTTTCGTTTGGTCCTACTGGGAAGAAACAAACAAAAACAACAAATCACACTTGCCCAATACCCACTTCCACTTGGATGTTAGATCAATTACTTGGACTTGGGCCAATGTGGGTGCCACTATTCTCTTCAGATTTCACACAAGCCCATTAAGTGTTAATATCTGTGTAGTTTCACCCAATCCCATTAAGTGTAAATATCTGAACGTCACCATGGCCACGTGTACAAACATTTTGCTGCCAAATTTGTAACTGAAAAAAAAAAAAACCATTCCGTTCAATTTGTTCTTTGAAGAAAAAAGCCCCCATGTTTTCTGGAGTCTAAATAAATAAATAAAATCTATAATTTAAAAGTCTAATTAATATTATTATTTTAAAAAATAAATGTTAAATTATACTTTTGATCTCTATTTTTTCATTTTACAAATTTTATCATTTTGTTTTTGTTTACGAATTTGATCTTTACTAATTGTATAATTTCAATTTATCCGTGTTAATTTAACATCTAATAACAGACGTTACATAAAAAAGCACTATAATAAGAAAACAAGAAGAAAAAATTACAATTAAACTATTATAAACATTATTTTTTTAAAAGACATGATTATATTTTTTTTAATTTTTTTCAAAGATCTGATCAATATTTTTTATTATATTTTTTATTTATATAACTTGAATTAAAAATTTTTATACATAAGAATTGAATATTGTATTACTTGATTAATAACTTATTTAAAACACGATATGCAAAATGAAGATGTACTTAATTTAGAAAATAAAAAATTGACACATTTTTTTATAGTTAAAGTAAAATGTTGTAGAAGGGAGATCTATCTGAAATTCAGAGAATTTATTGTTTATTTATATTCAAGCAAACACATCGAAACAACAAAATATCTGACATAGGAAGGATAAATTAGTCAATAGATGAAGCTACCTTATCGATATGCATTCTCATTCTCACCTCTCCTTTCTTGTGCATAAATATCACAGTGCACACTCACTCTGAATCCCCTCTTCTTCTTCTGTAAAACCTAACCCTACTCCCATTTCCCTTTGCTCTCAAACCTTATCCCTTATCCTCCCAAAACCAAACCATGTCTACCTCCGCAGCTTCTCTCGCACTACCAACCCTCACTCTCCGAACTCGACAACCTCTCTGTTCTCCCCAATGCTTCTCCTCCTCCCTCTCCCTCACCCCTAATTCCAAACCTATTTCCATTTCCGCCGTTTTCCTCAAACCAACGCTGTCGTCTCGCTTCGTTCCCCGCGTCGCGGTGTCGTCGGATTTGGAGCAGGAGGAGGACACCTTCAGCGACGGAGACGGCCCCAGCTTCTCCCCCGACGTTAAGCTCTTTGTCGGGAATCTCCCCTTCAGTGTCGACAGTGCGCAGCTCGCGGAGCTCTTCGAAAGTGCGGGGAATGTGGAGGTGGTTGAGGTGATGGTTTTGTTTTTGTTTGCAAGTTTGGTTTTTGATGGATTTTTTGGGTTCCCTTTGGGGGGAATTGAAATGGGTTGTGATTTTTTGTTGTTGATTTTTGCAGGTGATTTATGATAAGACTACTGGGAGGAGCAGGGGGTTTGGGTTTGTGACCATGTCTTCCGTTGAGGAAGCTGAAGCGGCTGCTCAGCAGTTCAATGGCTATGTGAGTTTATTGTGATTTGGTTTTGTTTAATATTCTAGTTTTCCGTTTAGGGTTCGTTTTTTTTTTTTTTAATAATTTTTTTGGAATTGTTGATGTTGAAAGAATTTAGTTTGGTTAAATTGAGTTGTGTGGGAATGATGGTTTGAACGTGTTTTTCGGATAATTGCTTGTGAAGTATAACAAGAATTATTGGGTATGTTTTTAAAAATCTATTGTGTTTTACATGAAAATTAATAAAATTGATTTTGAAGTGCTGGATTTATGTTTGAATGTTTCTATTCTAAAATCTAGTAAGTAATAAATCACATTATAATTTTTTCAATTCAAAATTAATTATGGACTCAGTCTAATTTTCAACGTGAAAATTTACTTAAAATAACGTCAACTAGCAGTGTTTAACAGTGTTGGTTGTCAGAGATTGAGTTTATATGATGTGAAATGTTGATATGTTTGTAATTGTCTGTTATGTTTGTCTTTGAATATTTGTTTATCACATCCAAGGAATTAATCTTCTGTAAATTCATAGGAACTTGATGGAAGAGCATTGAGAGTGAATTCTGGTCCACCTCCTGCTCGGAATGAGAGTGCTCCTCGGTTTAGAGGTGGTTCTTCTTTCGGTTCCAGAGGTGGTGGTCTTTCAGATAGTGAAAACCGTGTTCATGTAGGTAATCTTGCTTGGGGTGTTGACAATGTAGCACTTGAGTCTTTGTTCCGTGAACAAGGGAAGGTCTTGGAAGCTAGGGTAATCTATGACAGGGAAAGTGGACGATCTAGAGGCTTTGGATTCGTGACTTTCAGTAGCCCTGATGAGGTCAACAGTGCAATTCAGTCCTTAGATGGTGTGGTAAGCACACTAATCCTTCCCCGTTGCGAAGTGGATGTACTTAGATGGTGTGGTGAGCACACTAGATGGTGTGGTTTGCTTTTCTGCCACGTATCAGTATGTTCTTGAAGACATGTAAATGAGGCAGGACTTGTTCTTTTTTCAAAAATTCACATGTCCAAGTGAGCTGGGCAAGAAATAATTGATAAGAAGCATTTCATATAATTGCTGTTTTATAAAAATATTCCGGTATACTTTCATTAGTGTTTGAAAATCTACATTTTGGAATTCAATCAATGAAAATATCTGAGTGCCTTAAGTAAACTGTTGTGTGTTTGTGTATAATTGTGTAGACCTTGTTTCTCTTTGGCACCATCTTCAATTTTGTATTTAACCACCAAAATCTGATCATTTGATATTGGCTGCAGGACTTGAATGGCAGAGCTATACGAGTCTCATTAGCAGATTCCAAGCCCAAGCGGTTTTGAGGATTTAGCTTTTCATCTATACCCAAGAGAGGATTTTGGTACCATTTCTGTGCCATATTTAATATATGTTGTGTTTTCTAATGCTATAACATCTTATATATACTTATAAATTTATGCATTGTGCTAAATGTTCTGAACTTCTGATAATGTCTGACCTTAACAGGTAGTTGGGACTTGGGAGTTATACAGCTGCAAGATGTCATTGGCAATCAGTTTGGACAAGAAATACACTTACATGCATTGAGACTACATGTACACACAGTTTCAATATCTGACAGAGGAGAATATATCAGTGTCTCTTGAAGTTTAAATGTATGTTCCAAATTTAATGGTTGTCATTTGAAACTGATTTGTACTCCGTATTTTCACCATAGAAGTAGATGTCTCAAGTATTTATTGGTTACCCCGTTCCAACGTTGTTGTGGAAAAATTTTATAATTGCAATGTGCCTGGAAAATTATCTACCATAGATTTATCTTTTGGTTCAATTCTTTGGTGGGAAGAGTTTATGTTGAGGACTTGAGGTAAATGACCAAGAATTTGGTTATTGTTGAGGTATCGTCACAATATGGTCTCAGGGGTTCCTTTATAGAATTTCAAAGCTAAGAGTTCAGTTTAGTTAGACTGTATTTGATTAATTCGAAGAGGTAATTGATTACCTAAGCAAAAAATTAGCTTATAGACAGTGTTCAAGCATCAAATAATCGATTATTCCAGTCCATTATGCAGAATATACAGTGATTATGCAGCAGATTACTTATGCATTTTGATTTATTGTCAATTATTTCGAGATTTATCACATAGAGAGGCAATTCAAATCACATGTTAACATATATTGGATTCATCAAGTATGCCTAGCATGTTTCTAAGTGCATAAAACTTATTTCTTGTCAAAGGTTTTGTAAATATGTCAGCCAATTGATTGAGAGTATCAACAAGTTCAATTGTGCAATTATCCTTTTGGATATGATCCCTAAGAAAGTGATGTCTTATCTCAATATATTTGGTCCTTGAACATGATTTGATTCTTGGATATGTTGATGACACTAGTGTTGTCACAAAGCAAGGGTATTTCCTTCAACTCAACACAAAAATCTTGTAGTTGTTGCTTTAACCATAAACTTTGAGCATAACAACTCCCAGCTGATATGTATTTAGCTTTAGCAGTTGATAGAGCAGCACAAGATTGCTTCTTGCAGTGTTAAAAGATTAGCGAGCTGCTTAATAGATGACATGTTCCATTAGTACTCTAGTTATCCAATTTGCACCCTGCAAAATCAGAGTTAGAATATCCAATTAAGTTGAGAGATGCACCTTTAGGACACCAAAGTTCCACTTTCAGTGTAGACTTGAGATACTTGAAGATCCTTTACTGCTTTAAGGTGTGATTCTTTAAGATTTGCTTGATATCTTGTACACAAACACACACTCAACATTATGTCTGATCTACTTGCAGTCAAATACAGCAAGGATCCTATCATTCCTCTATATTTTGACTCATCAACATTATTTCCTTTATCATCTGAATCAAGATAGGTTGATGTAGCCATTGGAGTTTCAACGTCTTTGCTTTTCTCCAATTCAAACTTCTTGATCATTTTCGGGCAGTATTTGGTTTGACTTAGAAATGTCTCATTCGTTAATTGCTTGACTTGAAGTCCAAGAAAGAATGTTAGCTCTTCCAACATTGACATTTCAAATTCATTCTGCATTGAGACAAAAAATTCTCTATACATAGATTGATTAGTTGAGCCAAATATAATAATCCACATACATTTGAACCAACAAGATATCATTACCATTCTTTTTGATGAACAATGTTTTGTCCACTTGTCATCTTATGAAAGATTGACTAAGCAAGAATTTGCTCAATCTCTCATACCAAGACCTTGGAGCTTGTTTTAAATCATAAAGAGCTTTTCTCAATTTACAAACATAGTTTGGATGTTTGTAATCAGTAAATTCAGGAGGTTGATCAACATATATTTCCTCCTCAATGTATCCATTTAGAAAAACAATTTTGACATCCATTTAAAACAGTTTAAAGTTTATTAAACATGCATATGCGAGCAACAAACTAATGGCTTTTAACTTTGCTACTGGAGCATAGGTTTCATCATAGTCTATGCCTTCCTCTTGGTTGTAACCTTTTGCAACCAATCTAACTTTATTCTTAACTATGATGCCACTTTCATCAAGCTTGTTTCGAAAATCCCACTTGGTGCCAATAGGTTTATGAGAAGGTCTAGGAACTAATTCCCAAATTTCATTTCTCTTAAATTGATTCAATTCATCATGTGTAACGACCTGCCTCGTAGCTACGACATCACTAATTCTTAATCGTGTAAATTTTGAATTTTAATGAAAACTCTATTAATTTGATTATGAAAATGATTGTAAATTTTTTGCAATAATACAACTATTATACACACGATACAATTACATAATTGATTATATATATATATATATATATATATATATATATATATCGAATCAGGGCATATCATTCACATATCAATACCTAATTCAGTTTTACATGAAATTACACTTGGAATCTTACATATCTAACAACAGAATTTAAGGAACTAACTAAGAAATAGTTGATTAACAAAACACAACTCTTTCCCAAAAAGAACTCCAACGTCATCATGTCGGCTTGATGGCTCCAACCAAAAAGAATCTCCTTCCAGAGTCACCTAATGCTGCTCATCTGCTCACACGAAACGTAAGTTTGCAATCATCACAGGTACCAACCACATGGTACATCAAATACAAGGGTGAATTTATTATACATAAATAACAAGCATTAGATGACAATAATTAGAAAAGAACACAACGATAACAACCATACTCATGCTCAAGAATTCATCAATTCAATACACACTCAACAAAACAGTCATCCACTTTATTCCACAAATCAAAACAATCATGCTCAGAATGATGCATGCACCTGACTCATCTCTCAGAATGTAATGTGGTACCATCCTCATGGAAATAACCTCTATAAGAAAAATGATGCAGTAGCTTGTTGAGGTCACTCTGCCGTGCACTGGTCGCTCCCCCCATGGTGATCAGCTCTGAGTCTCAAGGGAGTTCCAAACAGAGTGACATGTCCCTAATTCCTGTGTTTTCAGCCCACAGAAACTCACGGGTACTTACTGCCACCATTCTATTTCCAGCCATGCACATGAAGTATGAAACATGGGTATCATCAATGTATGACCATGACCAGGAACAAATCCTTCTCCGCAAGGATGACCAGTCGTATACCCTCCATGTACATACATAACACACCAATGTGGACTCACCGATGCACTGACTGTGGCTAGGAACAAATCCTTTCCCGCAAGGATAACAACCGGTCATTGCACCCCATGTGTATATCACATCATACAGCCATGGCACCATCAATGTATGACCATGGCTAGGAACAAACTATGATGCATGGACACCGACACGACACGATACTCTGACACGTAAATTCTAAAAAATACCGACATGTTAGGACACATTTTGATATTAAATAATATTTTTAATATATATATATATATTATATAATATAATTTATATTTAATACATATAACAGCCTAAAATAAGTCATATAATCATTCAAGTATTCAAATTTCATAACATAAATATAAAGCAAAAAAAATAAAACATCTATAAAGTGTTATTAACAAGTTCAATTAATTTCATCTCCATCTCAAAGAATCTTAACCTTTATCTCTGGCTCATCAAGTGAAAGACTGACAATTTGAAGATCTCTAACATCATCAAGTGAATCAAATGTATCTCCAGCAATGTCCCACATTTGATTTGTTTCTTGTTCATAACTTGGACTCTTTCTTGATAAGAGTCGAAGGTTGTTATGCACATAAACCAAGTCTTCAGCACTTTTTGGAGTGATCTTCCTCTTCATGGAATGTACAAAAGAATATAAATTTTTATCAAATGTTTTTTTAATTTTTTTTAAGTTTTATTTTTTTTATCTCATTTAGTAATCACCAACACATCAATAACATCTCATTTCAACATTATCAATGACATCAATATCACCTCATCCATCCACAATCCATATTACCACGAAACTAGTATCTTAGGAAAATCCTAAATCAAAGAGGAGGACTACCATATAGAAAATACACTCTTATGTCCATTTAAAGATTTAATAAAGAATTAAATAGGAAAACATATTATAAAATTTTGGGCAGAGTCTCCCCTGCAATTAAAACTTTTCCCAAATATCAAATCATTACAACAACAACATCAGTCATAGCTTTATCCATCAATAAGAAAATTCATCACATCCCATTAATTAAAAAAAAATAGTTTTTCTTGAAAATGAGCACACAACAGGAACAAACATGCATCAATAATAAATGTATCGCATTCCATTAGTTAAAAACATAACTTTTCTTGAAAACCAACACACAATAGGAACAGACAGATATCTTCATAGTTGGACTCGCTGACCCCCAACTATGGTACCAAACTGTAACTATATAATAAACTCCCCTTACCTAACTAGGAGTTCTTTTGTAAAAGTCTTGCGGTGTAGTTTCGTGATCTTTCAATACACGTGTTTTCGTCCAAATGCAGAGCTCTATATACCAAATTGAAGATAATTTAGTATAGATTTACAAGGTAAGATCAATATTAATATTTAAGGTCAAATACCCACTCAAATCAAAAAAGGGCAAAAGAACCAAAGTGGTGTTTTATTACAAAATATTTACCGATAAGGGGTTGTTTCAAAACTATTTACAAAACTGGGGCTGTGTAACATAAACTATTTACAAAACTGGGGTTGTGTAACATGCCTGAATTAGGCATGTTACAACACGCCTAGATTGGGCGTGCTGTAACATGCCTAATTCAGGCATGTTACAGCTGCCCCATTTTTGCAAATATGGCCCCCCGTCAGCATTTACCTCATATGTTGCCTTGCAGTCTTCTGTGTCTTTGCTAAACTGCCTACCATTCGAGTGTATTTTCATTTTTTTTCAGAGATTTTTGAAGTTGTTTTGAGTGACTAGAAGCCTGAGTTCAAGTGGTGATTCTGTTCACGTTTGAGGGATGGTATGTGACAATGGTTTGCGGTTAAGGGTTTAGGGTTTGGTGGGCATGGTACGTGACGTTTGGGCTAGGGTTGGGTTAGGCTTAGATTTCATGATTCTGGTTGCATGGTTTAGGGTTGGTGGGTGTGTTGAGTGACGTCCTAAACCCCAAACACCATGTACGCCTGCCAACACAACCCTAACCCCTCACCCGAATACCCAACCCCTAAACCCCAGCCAAACCCTAAACCATAAACCCTAAACCCAAGACCCTAGCCAAACCCTAAACCCCAACCAATCCCTAAACCCCAGCCAAACCGTAAACCCTAAACCCAAGACCCTAGCCAAACACTAAACCCCTAACCAATCCCTAAACTCACCACAAAGCCTTAAACCCTAAACACCATGTACGCCTGCTGACACAACCCTAACCCCTCACCTTTAGGGTTTGGCTTTAGGGTTTGGCTAGGGTCTTGGGTTGAGGGTTTAGTTAGGGTTTAGGGGTTGGGTATTCGGGTGAAGGGTTAGGTTGTGTTGGCAGGCGTACATGGTGTTTGGGGTTTAGGGCTTTCTGTTGAGTTTAGGGTTTGGTTGGGGTTTAAGGTTTGGTTGGGATGTAAAGTTTGGTATATGGTTTAGGGTTTGTCTGGATAAAATGATTAGACTTTAGAATTTAGGGTTAATGTGTAGTTATTGTATGAGGGTTAAATAATTAGGGTTTAGGGTTGGGGTGTATGGTAATGGTGTCAGGATTTGTGGTTTATGGTGTAGGGTTTGGTGGGCATGGGTACATCGGTTTGAGGGATTAGGGTTTGCTTGGCATGGTTAGGTTGTGTTTAGGGTATGGTCATGTGACGATAGTTTGTGGTTAAGGGTTTAGGGTTTGGTAGGGATGGGACGTGACGTTTGGGCCAGGGTTGGGGTAGAGTTAGCTTTCATGGTCATGTGACGATGGTTTGTAGTTAATGGTTTAGGGTTTGGTGGACATGGTATGTGACGTTTGGGCTAGGGTTGGGGTAGGGTTAGGTTTCTTAGTCATGTAACGATGGTTTACGGTTAATGGTTTAGGGTTTGGTGGGCATGGTATGTGACGTTTGGGCTAGGGTTGGGGTAGGGTTGGTTTCATGATTTTGGTTTCAACTTGGCAAACTGCTTCACCTTCTTCATCAGCTCATGCTCATAGTCCTCAGAGTAACCCTTTAATCCCCGCAAACTACTTTCAACAACTTGGCAAAACGAATGCAGCAAAGCACTTGTTACAACTGTGATCAGTGAGGATGATGGTGTTAATGCTGTCCTTCCAAATGTCCCAAAACCAAATCTTTCTCACCTAGAAAAGATTCAACTATTCCCTCTAATAGGAACATACAGTTCCCTTGTGGCCATGGCTCATGCGAAATGAACTCACGATACAGCAAGGACTACTATGCCTGCCCCATCAACCTAACCAACATCAACAATAAATTATTAACCATTAACCTGAACCCCCCAAACCCTAAAAGCATGAACCTCGACGTACATTATTTTGATTTGTGTCAAGTCCATCATCATATACACAGATAAGAAGCAAAACACAACAAGAAAAAATCACACGACCCTGTTATCGAGGAATTAGGGACTTGACTGACCCGGGGAGTCGAATAAAGTCACGGGTTAAAATGAGTTTTTCATTGGTTGTTTCCACCTGTGGCAAGTCCATCATCATATACACAACACCAATCACACTCTTCAGTCTTCAATCTGCATTGAGAAGAAGTAAAACACAACAAGAAAGAAAACGTCTGCTCATGTCTTTCTCCCATTCACCTTCTTCATCAGCTCATGCTTATAGTCCTCAGAGTAACCCTTTAATCCCCGCAAACTGCTCTCAACAACTTGGCAAAATGAATGCAACAAAACACTTGTTACAACTGTCATCAGTGAGGACGTTGGTCTTAGTGCTGTCCTTCCAAATCCCCCAAAACCAAACCTTTCTCACCTAGAAAAGATTCCACTATTCCCATCCAACAAGAACATACAGTGCCCTTGTGGCCATGGCTCTTGCGGAATGAACTCACGCTATGGCAAGGACTACTATGCCATCCCCATCAAGCTAACCAACATCTACAGTTAATCATTAACCATAAACCCTAACACCCTGTACCCATGCCCACTAAAATCATAAACACAGAGAAGAAGCAAAACACAACAAGAAAGAAAATGTCTGATCATGTCTTTCTCTCATTCACCTTCTTCATCAACTCATGCTCATAATCCTCAAAGTAACCCTTCAATCCCCGCAAACTACTCTCAACAACTTGGCAAACAAATGCAGCAAATAACTTGTTACAACTTTAAAGGTTCATACAATCATAACTTAGCATGATAAACTAATAAGCGGACACTGTATGTTTACTGTACTACAACTATGAAGGCACTATTACTGGTTACAGGGAGATGTAGCATGTGATAAAAGAAGGAAAGTACACAAGCAAAGCGTGTCTTTACAGATGCAGTTTTTGATGTGCCTAGACAATAGACATGTATTTATTATATATACGTATATAAAGTAGAGATTTATTTATTTTTCAATCCATAAACCCTAAATCTGTAACCCAAGCCCTAAACC
>PYAF01002335.1:389669-407340 GCA_007407185.1 Glycine tomentella | reverse complement strand
TAACAAGCCCAGCAACCCTAAACCATGCAACCAGAACCATGAAACCAACCCTAACCTAAACCTAGCCCAAACGTCACATACCATGCCCACCAAACCCTAAACCCTTAACCGCAAACCATCGTCGCATGACCATGAAACCTAACCCTACCCCAACCCTAGCCCAAATGTCACATACCATGCCCACCAAACCCTAAACCCTTAACCACAAACTATCGTCACATGACCATACCCTAAACACAACCTAACCATGCCCAGCAAACCCTAATCCCTCAAACGCGAACATAATCACCACTTGAACTCATGCTTCTCGTCACTCAAAAAACTTCAAAAATCTTTGAAAAAATCAAAAAACTCCAGAATGGTTGGCAGTTTAGCAGAGACAAAGAACACTGGAAACCAAGATATGAAGGAACTGCGGAGCGGGGGGACCTTATTTACCAAATTGGGGCAGATGTAACATGCCTGAATTAGGCATGTTACAACACGCCCAATCTAGGCATGTTGTAACATGCCTAATTCAGGCATGTTACACAGCCCCAGTTTTGTAAATAATTTTGAAAGCGCCCCTTATCGGTAAATATTTATTAAAAAAATCCCATTTTGGTTCTTTTGCCATCAAAAAGGGACTAAAAGAGTGTTTTGGGAGTTCACACCGAAAGACATCATTTTGAAATTCCAATTACACCAATGTGATCAGGGCTCAACAAGGATGACAAAAATTACATCAATTTCATGCAAAGTAGACTTTTACAACATCTCATTTTCAAAGGATTTTCAAAGGAAGTATAGAAACAACCAAAAAACGGTACCCGAATCGCAAGAGATATCAATAGAGGCTTCAAACTAGCTAAAAGAAGACAAGGAAACCATGCTTACCTCAAAGAAACCACGAAAGGAGGATTGGAGGCTCCGTTCTCTACCGAATCCTTGGGTTGAGTTTTGAAGATTCCGCTTTGATTAAAGTGTTCCTCTCAGTGCGGTGGTTCAACGACAAGAAACGACTCTTGGCAGTCACCGGTGGCTGTGATTGGTGGAGGAGGAGGGGGAGGGGGCTGGGTGCTGTTTGGGAGAAGAAAACCACCATTTTTTCATCATTTACGTTATTGGTACTATTTATCACCGCCTTCACTCGCCCAAGCGAGCAAAAATGCTTGCAAAAATTTGCTTGGGCGAGCTGACCCAATTTTAAAATTTTTGCTTTTGTGAAAAAATTAATTTCTCATGCTCCAGATGATATTTTCATAATTCCAACGGTCAAAAGTTACACATTTGGGTTAGGAACCTATATATAAAATTTGAAGGTGATCCAACGGTTAATAGATCCAAAAAGGTGATTTTACTAAAACAGGTTTTGGGTTAAACTCGAAATAACTCAATTTCAGCGCAACTGAAACAAATTCCCCATAACTTGACATCTACACCAAAAAATTGCGCATGAATAATTCAAATAATATTTCAATTAATCTAAACTAATCAAATAGTCAAATAACATAAGAAATACATCAAACATCTATTTTCGGTTATCAAAATTTCAGGGTGTTACATCATGCATGGCCATCATCCAATGTTCATAAAGCAAAGCTTGGTCAATGCTTTTTGGTTCAATCTGTGAGACAAAAGCCATAGTACAACAAAGATTTCTTAATGAATATCTAGTAGAAACTCCCTTGGAAACTTCCCGAATTATGTTGTCAAGGAAAATGTCTCTTGTAGTTCTCTAATCGTTGACTTTTTGTTCAGGTGTTGACTGCTCTAACTCATCATTTGATTCTTCCTTTTCCTTTTTGTTTAATTCATTGATTTTTATGTAATCTTCTATTGGACCTACATTAGTATCACACTCCTTTTCCTCCTTAGAGGAGTTAGACTCATCATATATAACATGAACAGATTCCTCCATACATAATGTTCTTTTATTAAAGATTCTATAGGCTTTACTTTGTAAAGAGTATCCAAGAAAGATTGTTTCATCAGTCTTAACATCAAATTTGCCAAGAGATTTTTTTACCATTATTTAAAACAAAACATTTATAGGCAAATACTCTTAAGTGAAATATGTTTGGTTTTCTACCTTTGTATAGTTCATAAGGGATTTTCTTTAAAATAGGCCTTATGAGTAATCTATTTAAAGTGTAGGAAACTGTACTCAGAGCTTCAGCCCAAAAAAGTTTAGGCACATTTGTTTCATTAAGAAGAGTTCTTGCTCCTTCTTCAAGGAATTTGTTTTCCTCTCCACAACACCATTTTGTTGAGGTGTTCTTGGAGCTGAAAAATTGTGGTTATATTCCATTTTTTTCACAAATTTTTTTCAAAATACTCATTTTGGAATTCACCACCATGATCACTTCTTATTGAAACAATGTTGCAATGCTTTTTCATTTTGAATGATCTTGGCTAATTTTCTAAAGGCAATGAAAGCATCACTTTTGGATCTTAAGAACAATGCCCATGTATATCTAGAGTAATCATCCACAATAATAAGCCCATGGAAATTACCCCTCAAACTCATAGTTCTAGAAGGACCAAATAAATCCATGTGAAGCAATTCAAGGGATATAGAAGTGGAAACAACATTTTTACTTTGAAAAGAAATCTTAGATTGTTTCCTTTTTTGATAAGCATCACAAAGTTTGTCCTTCTCAAACTTAAGCTTTGGTAAACCTATGACTAAGTCCTTTCTAATAAGCTTGTTCGTATGATGTATGTTTATGTGACTAGCTCTTCTATGAAATAACCATGTATCATTTATTTTACTTACTAGGCAGCTAGTGTTTTGAATGAATGCATGAGAGAACATAGATGTTACCCTTTCTCTTACCAACATGGATAACTTCATTTGTTTGACTATCATATATCATACAACAATTATCACTGAAGGAAACTTTGAGTCCTTTGTCACATAGTTGGCTTATGCTTAGGAGATCGTGCTTCAAACCTTTCATATAAAGTACACTTCTTATCTTTGTTTTGAAGCTATCTACTATATTTCCTTCTCCAATGATATTTCCTTAATTTGTTATAATCACCATAAGTGACATATCCTCCATCTTTGAGTGTCAAGTTTGTGAGCATGGACATGTTACCTGTCATATGTCTAGAGCATCCATTATCAAGGTACCACAATGAGGATTTTTCTCTTAGACATACCTGCAAAAATCAATTTAAGTAACAAAGAAAGGTAGCCAATGTGGGTTGGGTCCATTGGGGTTAGTTGGTTTCCTTTTTCTCTTAGGCACCCAAATGCAATCACCAGTAGGCACATAGTATCTTCTAGCATAGCATCTGTGGGTGTATGGCCTTTTTTCATGCAATAATTGCAAGTAATAGTTTTTTATGCCTTTTCAAAATGAGTCATTTGATGATACTTTGCTTTTGAAAATCTTGGTTGATTCCTTTGTTTAATTGGAACAAACTTTGTTTTTGAAAGGCCTTTTTGATTCTTTTGATTTGGTGGTTCAAACTTTCTTTTTCCAAAAGCTTTTGATCCATGTTTGTATCCCAAAACAGAAGTATCTCCAGCATTTTTTTGTACACTTAGAATTTGATCTAAAGTGCACTTACCTCTATAAAACTTTCTTAAAAGATCAACCAAATAAGAGTTTTCAGTTAATAAAACCATGTATTTTTCAGGTTGACTCTTTTTGAACTCACCAAATTCCTTTTGTAAAAGCTTGCATTTATTAACATTTGAAGATGATGAGGCACATACACACACATTAGCTTTGTAACTTGAAACAAACTTTTCATTTGCTTCTTTCAAATTGCAAAGTTCAGATTGCGATTCAACAATTTTGGTAACATGCCATTTAAGATTACCTTTCAGCATATTATTGGTTTGTACAAGTTTTTGGACTTCTTCATGCATCTTATGGAAAGCATAAATAACATTATCAAATTCAGAATTTACCTCTGAATCAACACTTGAGAAGTCTTCATCATCACTTATTGTAGATGTGAAGCAAACATTTGCTTCTTCATGCTCACTTGTTGATTCGGAAGTTGTTGACTCATTGTCTTCCCATGCAATGTATGCCTTCTTTGGCTTCCCCTCTTTCTTTGTTTTCCTCTCATCAAGTTGCTTCTTCAAAAAAATTGAACATTTAGATTTAATATGTCCAGGCTTACCACAATTGTAGTAAGTGAAGTTGATGGAGTTGTTGTTATTGCTGTCATTTTTCCTGCTGAATTTTGACAGCTTTTTGTTCTTGCTTCTTCTCAAACTTACTGAATTTCTTCATTATTAGGTTCATATGTTCATCACTTTCATCTTCACTTAAGTCTTCTTCCTTTTCCACATGAGTTGATGCATTTTTCAAGGCTATACTTTTGTGTTTCTTCTCTGCATCCTCTACATATGTTAGCTGTGACATTTCAAGTTCATACTCAGGAAGTTTACCAAAAAGTGCAGCCATACACATCTTGGATAGATCTTTTGATTCCATGATCGTTGTAACTTTTGGTTGCCATGTCTTGTAAGACACTTCATGATTTTGATGTTTAATTTTTCAACATAAAAGATCTTCCGAAGACCAAGAGGATGGTTGACAATGTGTGTGAACCTTGTTTGCAGTTGTGAGATGTTTTTTATATTGCTCATCTTGAACATTTCATATTCATGAATCAAGGCATGCTTCCTTGATCTTCTTACTTCATTTGTTCCTTCATGAGTTACTTCTAACATCTCCCATATTTCTTTTGTGCTTTTGCACCTAACAGTTCTAAAGAATTCATCAAAAGAAAAAGTAGATGTAATCATATTTTTCACTTTAAAATCATATTGCACAACTCTTTTTTCTACATCTGTCATCTCATCTCACTCCTTGGGAATTATTTCAATCAACAATTTTTGTTGGAATCAAAAGACCTTTTTCAATTGCATTTCAAGCATTGGGGTCATTTGATTGAATGAAAATTTGCATACGATTTTTCCAAAAACTAAAATGCTTTCCTTCAATCATCAAAGTATGATTGAGGGAGGCACCCTCATAGAAGATTATTTGTATGGTATTCATTTTCTTAAAAAGGATAGTGATCTTAAATAACTTTCAAGAACCAACTCTTGATACCAATTGAAAACAATGATGTGTCACACACAATTAACCAAGAGGAGGGGGGGGGGGTTGAATTGGTTAACACAACAATTTAAAACTTTCTTTGAAAACTTTTCAGTAGCGGAATTGAGATTATATCACACTTGTTAACCTTAATATGCACTTTTCAATCAATCAACTTTCTCACTTTACTACAAGCAATTTCAGATAAAACCCAGTTGATCTTGAAAGAAAACACTACAAGATAAGCAAGAATTAGATGTCAAGATTAAAAACCATTGCAACACCAAACTTATACTGATTCACCCCTCAAAAGAAAAGCTACATCCAGTGTCTTCTAATCAAATCTTGATTAGAGTTCAACTAAATCAAAATATTCTTTACAAGCTCTTTACAAATGATAATCTTTATCAACACTAGATAAATAATAAGAAATCTAAAACCCTATTAAATTCCAAATCACAAAGATCCAGAGAACCCTACTCTGATCTTTCTCATAGAGAACTATACTTTAGTTAAAGCTTTAAAGAAAACCTTTTGATCTTAGTTTATCAACAATTCTAAAACAGAACATAATACAGTAAAGCTCAAGAGATACAACCTGAGATCCTCAATGGATGAAATGAATGAATGTACAATACCAAGCATAATAGGTTGATTGAAATTTGTGAAAAGATTCAGCTCTCTTGAAACTCTTTTGCAAACCTTTTCTTATCCTTTCATGCACAATGTAGCAAGATTTCTTTGGCACAAAACAAGTTGTAAATGAGACTTTTGAAAGCTCTGAGAGTTTTGGGTATTTCGCAAATTCTAAAATCAAAGTTCTTCCAAAACTTCAGACCCAGCAACTTTTTAAAGAACTCAAAATTAAGTGCATGTAATCGATTAAAATGTAAGTGTAATCGATTATTTCACCTTATATAATCGATTAGTATGCTAAGTAATTGATTAAAATGTTCTTGAGCAGTTTTGGAAAACTTTTATGAACAATGTAATCGATTAAACCAGGTAGTCTCAGTTACAAAATAAGCCTTTGTAATTGGTTATAGAAGAATGGTAATTGATTAAGACAGACAATCTTATTTTCAAATAAGCCTCGGTAATTGATTATAGATTAGTGGTAATCGATTAAAGCATGCATGCATGCATATTGTATAAATTGTGCTATGTAATTGATTACACTTGGCTGGTAATCGATTAAAGTGTTCTAAATGACTTTTTTCGAAACATCCTTTGTTTATGTAATCGATTACAAGAATAGATTAATCGATTAAAGCAGACAAATTTTTCTTTTTCAAAAACCTAAGCCATGAGAAAATTATTCCAAATGCAACATGTCATCTTTGAACCTTTTCTCAAAACATGTATGCATGATTATGATTATGTTTTATGCAATGCAAGGATCTCAAATTAAACCTCTTGAACAATCTTAACAAATTACAAATGCCTTCAATTGAATGAGATGTAAAAAGCTAAAATCTTGAATCATAGGCTTCTTCATCCTTGATCTTCTTTACAGCTCCCCATGTATCCAACAAAAAGAGTTTAGATAAAGTGTGCAAACACGAGTGTGAGTGACAAACACTTAGAGAGTGATGAGAATTTTCTTATATACTTGTGTTTTGCTAACCATTTCTTTTGAAGGATGAACTTAATAGGAGATAAGGCTTTGTCACCTAGGACCTCTAGGTTGATGAAAGCCATGATTAAACAAACGGAAGACTTGCAAACCAAAATGGATGCAAGATTTGAGGAGTTACAAAAGAAGACTCAAAGAAGGAGTAGTCCAAATGGTAGTGTGGATGGAGAGGCTCATGGTAGTAGGATGGTGAGTGAGCATGTTTCCTTTCATGGAGGAAATTACTATGATGAAAGGAGTGAGAGGAAGTATAGAAGAGAAAATAATAGAAAAGAAAAAAAAAAATAGAAGACACAATCCTAGGAGGCAAAATAGAGATGATGAATTTGGAGGAGAGAAGAGAGAGATGAGAGAAATGGAGGCTTGAGTGGAGTGAAAATAAAAATTCCAAAGAATCCTAGAGTCATGAAATCTCTTCACTTTCTCCTTGTAAATCTTGGTGTCCTCACAGGCTTCTAAGTGGATCTCTTAAAGCTCTTGCAATTGAAGCTTCCTTTCCATACCCGCTTTATCAAATGCCATGTTACAACTCTTCACTGCCACAATAAGCACGATGCTCAATCTCCACTGGAAGGCGGCATGACTTACCAAAAACCACCTATAGGGAGACATCCCCAAAGGTGTTTTGGTAAGTGGTCCTGTGAGCCCATAAAACATCTTCAAGTAGCTTGCTCCAATCCTTCCTATTGGGTTGCACTACCTTCTGTAACACTTGCTTGATCTCTCTGTTAAAAACCTTTGTTTGCCCATTAGTTTGAGGATGATAAGTTGTAGCAACTCTATGCATAACCCCATACTTCTGAAACAAGGATGTCAATGACCTGTTATAGAAATGGCTCCCCTGGTCACTGATAATGGCTCTAGGCACACCAAACCTGCAAAAAATGTTGGATCTTACAAAATCCACAACAACTTTAGAATCATTAGTTCTGGTGGCCTTAACTTTCAACCCATCTGGAAACATAATCAACAACAAGCAGAATATATAAAAAATCATGAGAAACAGGAAATGGACCCATAAAATCAATACCCCACACATCAAAAACCTCACAAAAATATATTGGGCTACTGAGGCATCTCATGCCTATGTGTAATGGTTCCTCCTGCTCTCTGACATTGCTCCAAGTGGTGGTAAAGTGATGAGCATCTCTAAATAAAGTGGGCCAATAGAACCCACAGTCCAATACCCTCCTAACAGTCCGCTAAGGACCAAAATGACCACCGGTAGGTGTGTCATGACAAAACTGAAGAATAGACTGAATCTCATGATCTAGTACACACATGCGGATCACTTGATCACTACCAAACCTCCACAAATAAGGATCATCCCACACATAAAATTTAGCATCACTCTTAAGTTTATCTTTTTGAGACCTAGATGCATGAGGTGGAACAACAGATGCAACAATGAAATTCACAATGTCAGCAAATCAAGGGGTACTATGTGATGAATGCAAGTGCATCAAATGCTCATTAGGGAAATTATCCCTAATAGGACAGGGTTCAACAGGTCCCTTAATCTTGCTCAAATGATCAGCAACCAAGTTTTTCGCACCACTCCTGTCCTTAATGTTAATATCAAACTCCTAAAAAAGAAGCATCAACTTGATCAGTCTAAGTTTAGAATCAGGCTTATTCAACAGGTACTTCAAAGTTGCATGGTCAGTAAAGACAATGATATGGGAGCAAAGCAAATAAGATCAGAATTTATCTAAAGCAAAAACAATAGCTAAAAGCTTATTCTCCGTGGTGGTGTAGCTAACTTGGGTTGCATCTAAAGTACGTGAAGCATAAGCAATGACATGGGACTGTTTATCAACTCTCTGTGACAATATAGCCCCAAGTACATAATTAAAGGAATCATACATGAGCTCAAAGGGAAGTTCCCAATCTGGCGGCTGCATGATGGGAGGGGTAGTAAGCTTCTTCCTCAATTCCTCAAACGCATCTTTGCAAGATTGGTTAAACATAAAGTCTACATCCTTTTGGAGAAGCTTGGACATTGTTAGTGCAATCTTGCTGAAATCCTAGATGAATCTCCTATAAAAACCTGCATGTCCTAGAAAAGAACGCACTTCCAGCACAGGAGCAGGGTAAGGTTTAAAGAAGTAATAACATCAATCTTAGACTTATCGACCTCAAGACCTCTATTAGAGACCAAGTGTCCTGAGACTATACCTTCATGTACCATAAAATGACATTTCTCAAAGTTAAGGACAAGGTTAGTCCCAATACATCGATCTAGAACTCTAGAGAGACTATTCAAACATGCATCAAAAGATAAATCATAAACAGTGAAATCATCCATAAACACCTCCATGCAACTCTCTAATAAATCAGAAGAGATACTCACCATGCACTTTTGAAAGGTAGCAGGTGGATTGCATAGGCCAAAGGACATCCTAGTGTAGGCAAATGTGCCAAATGGATAGGTGAATGTGGTCTTGTGTTGGTCCTCCGGTGCAATATGAATCTGCATGTAACCTGAAAAATCATTAAGAAAGCAATAATGTGATTTACCTGCCAACTTCTCTAAAACCTGATTAATGAATGGAAGAGGGAAATGATCCTTGCGAGTCACCTGGTTAAGTCTACTGTAGTCAATGCAAACTCGCCAACTGTTGGCTACTCTAGTCGAAATTAACTCATTATCTTGGTTTTTCACAACCGTGACACCCGACTTCTTAGGGACCACTTGGACTAGTGAAACCCAAGTTCTATCTGAGATGGGATAGATGATCCCAGAAGCTAGTAACTTCATCACTTCCTTCTTCACCACATCAAGAACAGTGGGATTCAGCCTCCTCTGTGGCTGCCTCATCGACCTAGAATCATCCTCCAAGAGTATCCGATGCATGCAAATGGAAGGATTTATTCCAGGAAGGTCAGCAAGAGTATCTGATGCATGCAAGTGTGAACCTTGTTTGCAGCTGCGACATGTTTTTTGTATTGCTTATCTTGAACATTTGATATTCATGAATCAAGGCATGTTTCCTTGATCTTTTTACTTCATTTGTTCCTTCATGAGTTACTTCCAACATCTCTCATATTTCTTTTGTGCTTTTGCACCTAATAGTTCTAAAGAATTCGTCAGAAGAAAGAGCAGATATAATCATATTTTTCGCTTTAAAATCATATTGTACAACTCTTTTTTCTATATCTATCATCTCATCCCACTCCTTGGAAATTCTTTCATTATCAAAAGTTTTTATAGGAAACAAAGGACCTTTTTCAATTACATTACAAGCATCGGGGTCATTTAATTGAATGAAAATTGGCATATGATTTTTCCAAAAATTGAAATGATCTCCTTTAAACATCGGAGGACGATTGAGGGAGGCACCCTTCTTGAATAACTTTCAAGAACTAGATCTTGATACCAATTGAAAACAAATATGAACACACACAATTAACCAAGAGGGGAGGGGTGGTGAATTGGTTAACACTGCAAAATTAAAATTTCTTTGTAAAACTTTGCAACAACGAAATTAAGATCGTATCACAATTGTTAACCTTGCACAATATGCAATTTTCAATCAATCAACCTTCACCCTTCACTCCAACCAATTTCAGAGATAAACTCAGTTGATCTTGAAAGAAATAACCACAAGATAAGCAATAGTTAGATGTCAAGATGAAGAAACAATACAACACCAATCTTATACTGGTTCACCCCTCAAAAGAGAAGCTACATCCAGTGTCTTCTAATCAAATCTTGATTAGAGTTCTACTAAATCAAAATATTCTTTACAAGCTTTTTTACAAATGATTATCTTTATCAACCCTAGATAAAGATCATAAAATCTAAAATCCTATTAGACTCTTAATCACAAAGAACCAGAGAACACTACTCTACTCTTTCCCTCTAGAGAACACTACTCTAGATAAAGCTTTAAAGAAATGCTTTTGATCTTAGCCTTTCAATAATTCTAAAATTCAGAACAATTCACAACAAAGCTCAAGAGAGATACAACCTGTGATCCTCAAAGGATGAATGAATGAATGAATAATACCAAGCACTTTAGGTTGAATGAAATATGTGAATAGAATCAGCTCTCTGGAAAATCTTTTGAAAAACTTGCTTATACTTCCATGAACAATGAAGAATTCTTTGGCACAAAACTAGTTGTATGAGACTCTAAAAATCTTTATCTAAGTCTTTAGAAAGCTTTGTGGAGTTATGGGTATTTCGCAAATTCAATTCACAAGGTTTTCCCAAAAGTTCAGACCCAACGGTCTTTTAAAGAACTCATAATTAACTGCATGTAATCAATTAAAACGTAAGTATAATAGATTATTTTACCTAATGTAATCGATTAATATGTCAATTAATCGATTAAAATGTTCTTGAGCAGTTCTAGAAAACTTTTATGAAAATGTAATCGATTAAATCAATCAGTTTCAGTTATGAAATAAGCCTTTGTAATCGATTACAGAAGAATGGTAATCGATTAAGACACCCAAACCAATATTCAAATAAGCCTTGGTAATCGATTACAGATGAGTGGTAATTGATTAAAGCAGGCATGCATATTGTATAAATTGTGCTATGTAATCGATTACACTTGACTAGTAATCGATTAAAGTGTTCTTCATGACTTTTTCAAAAATATTCTTTACTATGTAATTGATTACGATATAAGAGTAATTGATTAAAGTAGTCACATTTTAATTTTTCAAAAACTAAGTCATGAGAAAAATCTTTCCAAATTCAAACATGTAACCTTTTTAAACTTTTCTTAATTCATGTATGCGTGGATATGATTATGCTTATGCAATGTAAGGATCACAAGATAAACCTCTTGAACAACTTAACAAATTACAAATGTCTTCAATTGAATGACATGTAAACAGCTAAAATCTTGAATCATTAGCTTTTTCATCCTTGATCTTCTTTACAACTCCCCTGTATTCAACAAATCCTAGTCGTGGTCAGGCGAAATCAGTCTGGTCAGGTCTACCGGAATTATCCCTAACCGAGGTCATCCAAAAAGAGCCCCTCAGAGGTTGGCAAAAATCAACCCTAGCTGAGGAAGGCCAAATGCAACCTTAATTGATGTCAATCGAAAAAAGCGCCACCTAGGTAGGCCAAAAACATGTTTGGTTAAGGTTAGTCGAAAACAACCTCTACCAAGCTTGGCAAAAAATAGCCTTAGCCTAGGTTGACATAAAACGACTGTTCTTGGTTGTAAAAAATAACCTTGGTCAAAGTCGATTGAAAATAACCTTGTCGAAGTTAGTCAAAAATAATGCTAGCCTAGGTTGAAAAAAATGAGTCCTCTCAAGGTTGACCAAAAACTACCTTGATGAAGGTCGGTATAAAATGTCTCGATTGAGGTCAACAAAAAATAACCTTAGCCAAGATAGATAAAAAAAAAAATCTTCATCTAGGTTGTTCGAAATTGAGGTCGATTAAAAATAATATTAAACAAAATCAACTAAAAATTATCCTTAACCAACTGATTTAAAAATATATTTTTTGGACTTTTTAAAAAAATCACTTTTTAAAATAATATGATTTAAGAATTAGTCCTCACCCTTAGTCCATATTAAATAACATTGCGTGGGTTAGGGACCTATAAGACCCCTTATTTGGGAGTTAAGATGTGTTGATGATTATGAAAGGTCAAACAAATGAGTTAGCCTTAGGACCTAGGGCCACTTTGATAACTTTAACTAGCATGTCTCACTTTCCCGATCGACGAATCAGAAAGTTGCCACATCAAACAAGGACTGTCTAAGGAGTCCTTGGACAATACTTTTAAAATGCTGTCGAAGCTAGGCCCCCTTTTAAAAGCATGAAGATAGACAGCACGCAAAATTGTCCTTAAAGACTATTTTTAAGTGTTGTTAGATACCTTTTTTAGTAGTAGTGTGTTCCACGAATCAAAAAGTTGCGACGTCATTTAAATGTAAACATGGATTCCTTCTCCCCAAATTCCATTCGCACATCTCTCTCGTTGCGTGTCTATCAATCGCCTTTCTCATTGGCCTCCCTCTTCGCTTCTAGACATTTTAGTGTGTGCATTGTGATTACTGATTTCTTAAACTTTTGTTGTTGTCGTATTTTTACATCCTATCTTAAAAAAAATTCTAATTCATAAATAATATATTTAAATATAACAAATATTCAAAAAATAAGATAATATCATTTTAAATCTAAACAATATCCTAAAAATTTAAAATTTAATTATTTCTCAACAATATTTATTTAGGTGCATATATGCAAGAAACTTAGTTAGTAAATCAAATATTTAGTGCAGCATCTTGACAAATTTCACAGACATCGCCTTGAGAAGTTGAGACAAAGACCATTAAAACTATAGTTATTAATTACCGACACTGAATCTTGAAGTTATATAGTAACATGAATAATAGAAGGTTTAATTTTACTTCACATCTTTTTATCATTGTTTGGTGATTTTAGTTATTCATTTTTCTATCTTCCATCATTTTTTCCTCAATTAAGATTATCCCCCAGCTCATAGATGAAAACTGATTCTTTTCACCAAGTTAACTAAATTTTGTATCTCTCAACATTTTTTTTTCTCAAAAAGTGGATTGTATCTCTTTTAACAAAAAGTTTCATATACATAGTTTAGAGTTTATCATATCCTAACATGTTAAGTTTTATTTTCCACTATGTTAGACCCCGTTGGTTGATGTTCCACTATTTAAATTGTATACTTTTGATTTATATGTTAATTTTCATTAATATTTGATGAAAATATTGACAAAACAGTCTACTACAAAACAAATCTGTTAATATTAAATGTCAAATTAATTAATGGATCAAAATTAGTATACAATTAAAATTGTTAAATCCAATTAAAAAAACAATAGGACTAAATTTATGAAATGACAATAATAAAATACCAAAAGTACAATTAATAATTCATATTTTTATCTTATTTTTGTTTATAGGTAATTCATACATTTTCTTTAACCAACCAAGCCACTTGACTATCTCGATCTTGTTTGAAATCATAATGATATTCAATTCGATTTCTTTTCATTAATTTTACCTATATATGTATGTTTATAGAGACAGATGTAAACTAGGCAACTACAAGTGAAATTAAAGAGAAAAATTGTTGATATTGAACTTTATTCAAAAGTTAGAGAAGAAAATTAAGAGAAAAAAGATTTATGTATGAAAAATGATATGATATAATAATAAAATGTTAACAGAGTATCTAATATATAAAAAAATTATATAACTTATAGCTCAAAGTTAAATCGTTTGCTTATATATTAAGGAATGATACATCAGAAAAGGAAAGGAATAAACAGCTGAGAAAACAAACAGAACAGAAGAAAAAGAAACTAAAAATTCCCCCTAAGAGATGAAACGCCTACATAATCTGCCATCAAAAGGAATAAGCTTTGATTATTTTATTTAGTCTGGCAATAATTTATTTAATACAACAAAGCATTAATTTAGGATCTATTTGAATCTAAATTTTTCTCAAAGCACTTCTAGAGAAAAAAAGTAAGAAAGAAAAATGAAATGAATTTCTTCATAAACTAAAATAAGTTTTCATTAGTAGATGTTATCTCATATTTTAGATAAATTATATTGATAAATTTTTAAAAATTAGATAATGCAAAACTTATTTTTACTTTTTAGAAAAATTGATTTTATATTTTTTCTTTTTATTTTCTTCCTAGAAATACTTATAAAGAAACTTATCCAAACAAATCTTACACTTGTCTCGCTCTCACTCAGTACCAGAGAGCACAAGATGATTTTCAAGGGCCAGTGGTGCTTCATCGGGCGTTGATCTAAATTTCTGAAACTGAACCGTTAATACGTTATCCTCAGATACCACCAGCCTGGTTTCATTCATCCCAATATGCCCACATTTACTTTCTTCGTCAGATGGACAGAACAAAAGGGTATAGTCGTTATGGAAAGGGTTAGCTTTCTCAATTTCAAACTCACCCGACACTGTGTTCTCGTACCCAGTGAGTTTAACAGCGGGTGATTCTGGAAGACCCTCGACAATGGTCCACATAGAAGGAGTGGTGGCACAAAATGGCACAAAACTGAACCGAATGCTGAAAGGTTGGCCTTCTCTGATGAACGGGATTCGTAACCGGGACGAAAATATTACTGGAAAGCCCCTCCCGAAGAAATTCTGCACAGCAGTGAGAGGGCAAGTTTCGTTTCCAGTGGCGGCAAATTCTACTCCGCCGCCGGGTCTAAAAACCGACAAGATAAAGTATGTGCCAGGATTCTTAAGAAGATCACCATCGGTATCCACCACCGCCGTGGCTGAAGGTAGGAATGAGGCCGTGAAGGCACAAAGTAGAAAGAGAGCAAAGAAGATACTACTCTTCATTTTTTGGGAGGCTTTGGAAGGTTTTTATTTCTTGTTCAGCTGCGTGGAAGATATTTATAGATGTGCATGTTAGTTTGGGATGAACGTGGAAATGAAAGAAAGTATAATAAATTCCTCCAATTTACTAAGTTTCTTATGTAGGCCAATGAACACGTTTTTTCCATGTGAGCAGAGATGATCCCCGGATATTAAATATATGGTGCAAAGGTAATCTTTAGTGTGAGGCCAGAAAATGGATACAACCAAACCTACCGCTATCATGGCCCCCAGATTTTACAGTTGCTTACGAATAAGATGGATACGCAATCTAGCCACGTGATAGCCAATTTTTCTTCTTCAATTCATTTTAAATTTTATTGGATGTTTTATCTCCTCCTTTTTAATAGAGGTAAGATATAGATTATTGAAAAGTGTATTTTATGATAAAATGAAAAAAAATTATAAATTTACAGGAGAGTTAGACTCGTTATTATTTTTATGATATAGATTTATCCTATTTTTTATTTTTTCATCATTTTTTTTATCTTATATTTTTTTGTCTTATTTCTCCTTATTTTTTTTTAACTTTTTCTTATTTATGATTGAGTTTATCATAATGAGAAAGCGGAGAAAGAGGTTGAAGTTCCAATCAACACAACCACATCATTGCCAAAAAATTAATCATGTATGCACCACGTACCCCTCGCTTGATTCCCACTTGTTTGTGTGTTTCGAATGTAATTTTTGACGGTTTATTAACATTTAAAAATGGTTTAAGAAATTTAAATATATCCATCAACCAATTTTTGACGGTAATAAACACTAGAAAAACAAAATTGTCACAAATCGTCTGTTATATCATAATTAATAAAATGACTTGATAACAGAGCCATCGTGGAAAATATTTATAGATATACTGGCTAGTTTGGGATGAATGTGGAAAGAAGTGAAAGCATAATAAAATATAAGATAAAGTATAATAAAATATAAGATAAAATATATTTTTAGTACTTTAATTTAAGAATTTTATTTTTAATCCTTCAACTAAAATTTTATCAGTTTTAGTCATTGAACTATTTTTTTTCATTTGATTTTTAATCTATGCAGTCAAGTTGCTCTGTTAAATGATGATATATGTTAGGCGATTTCTGATGAGGTTTTTTTGACGTCCTTAAAATATTGTTTGAATAGTAAAAACGTACATTTTAAAAACAATTTTACACAAATATTAATAACCCTGTGATAATTACTTATAAATATTAATTAGCACAACATAAATAAAATATATCATTCAATTAAAATGCATACCAGACCAATAGCTTCCGAGAAGGTATAAATAAAATTCAACTAAATATTAAATAGTTAATAAACCCTTAATTTATTTAGTCATGCAATAATTGATTACTACATGAAGAATTCATTTAGTCTTATACTAGTCTCTCACTACCAGAAATTAAAGTACATGACTCTTGAGAGCAAGTGGTTCTTCATGTTGATGAATGAATGAATCAAATAAAGTAGAGTATATGTTATTTACCTCATGAAATTTACTTTAATCTGGACAATAAACACATTTTTGGCATGTCAGCTGATGGTCCCCAAATACTACATGTGTCAACTTAATAAGATGGTCCCCGAATATTACATAGGTGCCAAATGTAATTTGTAATATGAAGATAAAAGATGGGTACAACCAATCCTACAATTATTTTGGCCACCGAATATTAGAGAGATCGATCAGCGTGCCACGAATATTTTTTTTTTATCTAAATGTCATGCCAACAACCTCGTAATTTGCTATCAGACCCAACGAAATACGTAGTTGATGTGGCACAATTTTGTTGGTCATGTATCTTGCTACAGAGGCCAGCAAAATATGCAGCCAACAACGATAGATCATGTGGCGTCATGTATTTCGCTTGGCCCCAGCAAAATACATGTAACGGTCACAAAAAAAGGGTCGTTATGGACACGTGACCGACGTGGACGTAATTCGCTGCAAGCCCCAGCGAAATACGTCTACGTGGCCTAGTATTTAAATCTCTCTCTCCTCTTTTATCCTTCACTCCTTTCACACCTTCACTATCATTCTAAATATCTGAAAATGACTCCCCTCTCTCAACGTGACTCTCCTCTCTCAGTGTGCAGCATAACAAGTAAGTTTTGTTATATTATTATATATTTATTTGTTAATATATTATTTATATAATTTTAATTGTTAAAAAAATATACGTTTTAGATTTGAAACATTAGGTTAAAGGATGTTGAGTTAAAAATTATGATTTTTAATTTATAGGATAGACGATTATTTTAGTTTATGATTGTTTGGTTTTTATAAGTGATAGATATATTTTAGATATATATTCATTTAGGAAGTTGTACGTAAAATTATGTGTAGGAAGTTGTATGTAAAAATATATGTGTGTGAACATTATATTTATTTAATTTGATAAAAATATTTAATTTTAAAAATATAATATATAGTAATAATATTAAAATTAATGATCTATTATAATTAATAAATATAATTTGAAAGATAAAAATTTATTTAAATATTTTTGAAAATATTATATTAAGTTATGTTCATTGTATTTAATTTTAGTCAAATATATATATTGTTTAATTTCTTTAATTATATTATTCCATCCTTTGTGGAC
>PYAF01002335.1:371307-386398 GCA_007407185.1 Glycine tomentella | reverse complement strand
CATCTATATTAATCAGATTCTATTATTCTTGATTGTATGTTCTAGATATCAACCATGTTCTTGAGCTATTGCATATCTTGGACTGAGAATTAGATTGAATAAAAGTTCTTGGTTTTACAAGTGATAAAGATCCAAAGGGAAAAACTCTGATTTTGTTCAAGAAAATTTTAAATTACCAAGCCTAACCAATTCACCCCCCTCTTGGTTAAGTGTGAAGTGTTCCCATATTTTACAATTATTGGGAGTATATGTTGTTGTTGTTGCTAAGATTTTGTTGTTGCAGGTTTAATGTGTATGACACGCGCCAAACCAGATATACACATATCCGCAGATATCGTCATTATATCAATGTCATGCGTAGGGGAGATATTCGTTAGAGTTCGTACGATCTTGTTGATCTAGTTCATCCACCGGAGGTTGACATGGCTAAACGATGGTTGGTTGTCTGTCCTCTAATTTGTTACGAGATTGTCGTCTACTAGCAGCTGGATCGAGTTCTGCGGCAGTTTGGGTTTGACCAGCCTATCCCAAAGGATCCGATTAATTGTAGTGAGTTGCTGACCATGAGTATTACCGAGAAGATAGGCGTGGGTTGAAGGTAGTGACATGGTTTCTTCATTGCCCAATGGGCAGATAGAGATGCCCTTGTGTTGCAGGATCTTACTCCTATGAGGAGAAATGGGTATAATCTGTCAACAGTGAGTACATGCAGTGGTAATACTCTGTGCCACGTTGCTAGATGACCCTTAGAGTTGCGTTCAATGCACATATGGTAAGCATATTAATTATATTTGTCAATTTGTAACTTAACTTAATGTTGGTGTTGACTAATTTAATTTCATGTACAGATTGATCGCGCTGAGACTATTGTCCACATGTCAGCACTAGAGGCGCAGGGGACATTTGACATAAGTCAGGTGTATAATGAGGCAGTTCGACTTTTGGCCGCATGTGATGATTTGGATAGAGTGACAGATCCTGGAGATTTTGCACCTCCACCTGTTCGACGACAGACCGAGCCCCCTCCTCTAGTGGTACGTAGTAACCGGCGTGCGCGTCACGAGGGGTTACCTCTCCACCACTCTACCCCAGCAGTTGGTGATACACATGTTATTGTACCGCCTTTTCCTCCCCGTCCTAGTGGGATCTTCTACGCACCCGACTACCCTTCGAGGCCATCCCAATAGTACTTTTGGCCGCCTCAGTTCCTAGCTAGATCATCTAGTGTTGGAATGGACGCGTTTCCACCATCGCAATAGCCCCAATGGTTTCCTATACCATCGATGTCGCAGCCTGACTTTTCATATCGATCCTATCCAATGTATGCAGCTAGGCCTAGTTCACAGACAACATCAGGATTTGCAGAGTGTTATAGGCCTGCTCAGGTGACGCCGGAAGCAGATTCAATAATGGCAACTCCGATGGCACAGTTGGCACATTTCATGCACTCCCCAGCCTCCAGCAGTTTCGGTGATCATTCAACAGACTTCTTAGTGGCTGCAATGCAGGGGGGAGATGATGACAATGACGATCACGGTGATGATGACCTTGACCGGTTGATTAGGAGAAATCCATATCGATGTCATTTGTCATCGTATGAGCATAACATGAGCTTTTGTGGGGGATATCATGGAGACCACGGAGACAACCAATGATTTTATGTTTTGTTCTGTGTTTGTTTTATTTTTGTTTAATGTATTTTTCAATGAACTATGGTTTTATGTTTATTTTGGATATTAGTTATTTATTAATTAATGATTGCGTAGTACATTAAAGTAAGCATTTGTTTAATATATTATATAAATATTATTACATATTACTTACACGATTGTGAAGGACAATTCAGAACTAAACATCACTGACCCTAGAATCGTGAAGGACAGTTCCTCCTATTGTGACTAATAACTTTACAATAACCACAACTTGTACGAGTTGTCGATCCTTCCCGCGAATCCATTTCGTTTCTTAAGCGTGTCATCCTAGGCCTTCCTCTTCGACGTCTCAATGACACATCTGGTATGACGGGTGGTTGTCCAGTTGGTGGTATGAAGTCCTCGTTTCCAATTGGAAACCACTGTGGTGAATGCAATTCACATTGATACACGACACTATATACAAGGTCTATATATTGACTGGGTTCGTGATGTGTGGATCGACATGTTGCAATAACATGACTACAGGGAAACCTGAAGACAGTGAACTCACCACATTGAAAATTTCTTTTAGATAAGGAGACCGACCATTTCTTATCGCCTCGATGAGTATGTATATTGTACGACTCTTGTACCTCAAAGATTGTCTTCAATGGGTCGTAAGAAGTTACATAATGTGTCGCAGATTTATCAACCAACTTGATATATTTTTGGCATGCTAATATGCACAAATGATTACCTCTCGTCATCTCCTCACGCGCCTCCTGACCATGTTGCAAAAAGTATGTCACTAGTCGAGCATATGTGAACCGCACAAGTGAAGTAATAGGAAGGTTTCTGGCGCCTTTAAGTATCTTGTTAAAACACTCTGAAAGATTGGTTGTCATGTGACTAAACCTTCTTCCTTGTTCATCATAAGTCATACTCCACTTCTCCATTGGGATGTTATCAATCTATGCGGCTATTTGAAGGCTCATTTTTAAAATTTTTCTAATCCGTCATCGAAATCTAAGCGCGAGGTTGTATAAGCTGCATATACAAACACGAGGTAAAAATCAGGACATAAATCAGTGGAGTTAGTGGATGTAATATCATTGTCGTATAGGCAGACATACCTAATTTCTTCAATTGTTTCTTCAACACGACATTCTTGAACTTGTGATTAAAATTACTCACCAAATGGCGAATGCAACAAACATGGTATGCCTTGGGTGGTTGCCATCCTAGTTCCTGATTATTCACTGTCGCCACTATGCCTGCATGCCAATCTAAAATTAGACAGATTCACTCTTTCTGCGTGACATGAATCCGAATTAGTGCCAAAAACCATGACCAGTTGCCAATATTCTCTACAAAAACAACCGCAAATGCAATTGGAAGGATGTAATTGTTGTCGTCGATTGATGTAACAATGAGCAATGTTCCCCTATATTTCCCATACAAATGGGTACCATCGATGCTGATAACGGGTTTGCAGTAATTAAAAGCATCATAACACTGCTTAAACGCCCAAAACACCCTCTTGAAGACCTTAACACTTCCATCCAGTTGTCCATCAATAAAATGGTCATTCACCTCTAGCGTATACGTAGACCCTTGAGCAAAATTTAACATGTAACCCAACCACCTTGGCAGGAACGCATAGGACTTTTCCCAATCCCCGAAAACCTTTACAATAGTCTTTTGCTTTGCCTTACATGCCTTCCTGTATGATATATGGAATCCAAGGGTCGTTGCAATCCTTTCCTGAATTAACCCAATTTTAATACTAGGGTCCTCCATAATCATTTATGCAATTTTTCAAACAATAACATATTAATAAATATTACAGCAAAATAATTAGTCTAATATAAGGTATTTTAAGTACCTAAGATCAACGAACATATGAAATTTGAGTCACGCTGCTTGTGATCTTGAGAAAGATTCTGACAAACACATGCGTGTTGGTTGTTTCATATGCCTACAACCCATTCAGTGCCACCCTTTTTTTGTATGCCCTCATCCTCCATGAACAACCATCATTATGATTTTCACAAACCATTATAAGCCTTTTCGTATCACTTTTTTGGATCACGATTGTGCGATGCATGGCCATAAAATATTGCTTTATTGCCATTTGCACATCAAACTTGCTCGCAAACACCTGGTCCTTATATAACTCTTGACCCATCTGCCAATTAGATATTTGGACTCCTTGCATCTCATCAAACTCCTGATCTGGGTATGCCCAATTAATATTCGTATAATGGTTTATGTTAGACCAAAATGGTACATTGCCCTCTCCTGTATAATGAGACATTCAACATATTGTTCTATTAAACACTAGTGACTAACAAATCGTTATGCATCCAATGTTAAACACTACTGACTAACAAATCATTGTGCATCCAATGTTAAACACTATTGACTAACAAATCATTGTGCATCCAATGTTAGACACTACTGACTAACAAATCGTTGTGCATCCATACCTGGAATCGGAGGTGGGTCTTGCATTCTGATAATGCCCGGAGAAGGAATTGGGATATCACGATCGAAATCACCATCTACGTCCGTATCTGATGAGTCATTGTTTGGAACAACGCCTTCGTCCACCTCTTCCCCAGAACTATCCATAGACCAAGCTGGGTCGTGGGTCGGCACCATTTCAGTCTCCGTTGGTTGAATTGGTGGTGGTGGTGGAGCCGATATATCCGTATCTTTAGAATCCATTTGCTGGGTTGGTTGGCTTGGTGGTGATGGTGATGGGGATATATCACTATCTTCGGTATCCACCAACAGCTCTCTATTAATGTCAATGGAGCCAATGTGTGGAACAAAATGTTGACTGCTTGACTGTCCACCACCGTTTAATTCCGCATATAATTCAATAAATCTTGGATCTATTCCATCGGATGTGCATGCGTCTGTAACTAAGCCAACATCGTCATCATCTACAATATCCACACCAACCTACTGTACCGAGTTGTCCGATGCACATTTAGCACTCAATCGAGACACAGATTGACCCCGTTGTAATCTCAACTTCTTGTAAATCATTTTCATCAAATTCCGATAGTTGCATCCTGGAGGCATACAAAATATTTTACTTTCTCCTTCAAAGAGTTGACCATTCGGTCCTATATATTTCCTCCCATTATAATATACAATGGTGATTAAACCATTTCTATTACCACTTATTTTGCAAAGATTGAAGAAACAAAATTATACAACTTTTAATTCGAGAAAAAAGAGAGAATAAGAGAATGTGTGACCTGATGCGAAAATGGAAGAGGGGTGGGGGGTGGCTTTATAGGAGCAATACTACACGTATTTCTCTATCCCTACCAGCGAAATTCCCCACCAAATTCGCCCCTCCACTTAGCGAAATATGTGTTGTCCTACGTGGCAACACGTATTTCGCTACACATCCCAGCGAAATAGGTGTCGTGCTGCCATGTGTCCTGCCCGCTTCTGCATGGGCACTGACACATTAACCACGTCTTAGAATGTCTCATTCTAAGACGGTTCTTAGCCTACAACCGTCTTAGAATTTGTCTTTGAAATTTTTTTTAAAAAGACATTCTAAGACGGTTATTGGAAAGAACCGTCTTAGAATGTCTTATTCTAAAACAGCTCTTAGCCTATAACCGTCTTAGAATGTCTTTTTTAAATAAAAAAAATTGAACATGCTATAAAATATCTGATAGTCAAAGTTGATTCTAAACCTAGACTTATCCGTTGGGTTCAACTATTACAGGAATTTGATCTAGAAATCAAGGATAAGAAGGGAGGTGAAAATCATGTAGCTGATCATCTTTCCAGACTGACCAGCGATGAAGTAACCACGCGAGGTCTTGATATTCAAGAAGAAATGTTGGATATAGGGGGAGCAGGAAGAAGATGAAGCTAAAGAAAAAGCTTGTGTCTTCGAAGAAAGTTTTAAGCTTTTCACATGCCAAGGAATTTGTAATTTGATTATGTGTATGAGAGGTTAATCTTATGATCCTTGCATTGCATGAACATGATCATTAGCATGCATACATGATTTCACTAAAGCATTAAAGTTGTTCATGCTTTAAACGAAATTAAATTCTCATGGTTAAGTTTTTGGGAAAATGAAATTTCACTGATTTAATCGATTACACAACAATATAATCGATTATAGACTTCTATTTTGATTCTGGAAAAGCCATGAAGAACATTTTAATCAATTACTGGCTACTTGTAATTGATTACTTAGCACAAAATGAAAATCATGTTTTCCTGTTTTAATCGATTACCATTATATTGTAATTGATTACACAAGTTTATTTTTATATGTGCATGACCGACTTAATCCATTATGACATTCTGTAATTGATTACATTAGTGTATTCTGAAATTGTATTTGTCTACTTTAATCGATTACCACAATCTGTAATCGATTTCATAAGTTTGTTTCATAACTAAACCTATCTGCTTTAATCGATTACGACTCGGA
Source organism: Glycine tomentella (assembly GCA_007407185.1). Lineage (NCBI taxonomy): Eukaryota > Viridiplantae > Streptophyta > Magnoliopsida > Fabales > Fabaceae > Glycine > Glycine tomentella. The sequence goes on along the minus strand of PYAF01002335.1, from coordinate 380,284 downwards.
TTAATCGATTAATTTGCTCGTTACAGTTTCCAGGTTGTGCTAAGAACATTTTAATCAATTATTTGGAATTTTAATCGATTACATGACACTTTAATCGATTACGGTCTGTTATAAAAGCTGGTTATAAATAGATTGAGAGCTTGTCTAAAACTACAACTTCTTGACTTTAAATTTTCTGAGTATTAACAAGCCTTCTTAAAGTTAGAAAGGATTTTCTGGATTAGTAAAAATCTTGTCCCACTTTTTAATCTTCATAGTGTTTTAAAAGATTTCTTGGGCAAGGTTTTCAAAGAAGCTTTTGGAGGGAAAACTCTGAATTTGATTTTTGCATTTCAACTCTGATTGGTAAACCATATTCATTGGATCGTCAGGTTGTCTCTCTCCATTAATTCTTGTTGTAAATTTGTTTTTGAATTATTGATTGTTTGTAACTATTGTAAATGGTTCTTTAAGCTTTTTCTAGAGTGTGTTTATCTAGAGGGAAAAGTATAGAAGAGTTTTCTATGTCTTGATCATTAGGAATCTAATAGGGTTTTAGATTTCTATTTTTTATCTAGGGTTGATAAAGAGTGATTGTTGTAAAGCTTGTAGAACTGAAATTTAATAATAGTGGAACTCTAATCTAGTGTTGATTAGAAGAAATGGATGTAGCTTTTCTTGAGAAGTGAACCAGTATAAATTCTTGTGTTGATTCTCTATTCCTTAATCTCTTATTGCTATCTTGATCTGTGATTCTTGGTGATATCTTCATTACTCAACAAGTTCTATTTTTTAAAAGGTCAAGTTTAACCAATTCACTCCCCTCTTGGTTATTATGGGTATTCCTATTATTTTCAATTGGTATCAAGAGCAAGTTCTTGAGTGTTATTCAAGATCACTATCTTTCTTTAAAAAGAAAAAGAATACCACACAAATTACCTTTAAGGAGGGTGCCTCCCTAAATCGTCCTCCAATGTTTGAAGGAAAACACTTTAATTTTTGGAAAAATAGAATGCAAATCTTCATTCAATCAAATGACCCAGGTGCTTGGAATGCAATAGAAAAAGGTCCTTTGATTCCTATAAAAACTCTTGGTAATGACATGATTTCCAAAGAATAGGATGAAATGACAGATGCTGAAAAGAGAGTTGTTCAATATGATTTCAAAGCAAAGAACATGATTACTTTTGCACTTTCTTCTGATGAAGTTTTTAAAATTTTTAGGTGCAAGAGTGCAAATGAGATGTGGGAGATGTTGAAAATAACTCATGAAGGTACAAATGAAGTAAAAAGATCAAGAAAGCATGCCTTGATCCATGAGTATGAAATGTTCAAGATGTACACCACAAAAAACATATCTCAGCTCCAGACAAGATTCACTCACATAGTAAACCATCTTCTTGGTCTTGGAAAGACTTTTGATGCTGAAGAGTTGATTATCAAAACTTAAAGTGCCTCACAAGACCTTGGCAACCAAAGGTGACAATAATCAAAGAATCAAAAGATCTATCCAAAATGTTCATGGCTGCACTCTTTGGTAAGCTTCTTGAATATGAACTTGAAATGTTTCAACTAACCAATGCAGAAGATGAAAATAAGAAACATAAAAGTATAGCCTTAAAAGTTGCATCCTCTAAGGTGGAAAAGGAAGAAGAATCAAGTGAATAAGATGATGATGACAACATGAATCTAATTGTCAAAAAGTTCAGTAAGTTCATGAGAAGAAACAAGAACATAAAGTTTACAAAGTTCAACAACAACAACACAAACTTCACCTGCTTTGAATGTGGGAAGCTTGGCCACATTAAATCTAAATGTTCTATCTTCTTAAAAAAACAACAAGGTGAAAAGAAGACAAAGAAAGAAGGAAAGCCTAAGAAAGCCTATATAACATGGGAAGACAATGAGTCAACAACTTCTGAATCATTAAGTGAGAATTAAGAAGCAAATGTATGTTTCACTTCCACAATAAGTTAAGACGAAGAATTCTCAAGTGCTGAAACAAAGGTAAATTCTGAATATGATCATGTTGTTGATGCTTTCCACGAAATGCATGAAGAGGCCCAAAAGCTTGCAAAATCTAATAATAGGCTAAAAGGAAATTTTAGATGACATATCATCAAACTTGCAGAAATGCAAACTTAAATTTGTAACTTGAAAGAAGAAAATGAAAAACTTGTTTCAAGATACAAAATGAATGGATGTGTATGTGCTTCTTCTTCATCAAATGTTGACAAATACAAAGCTTTGCAAAAAGAATTTGATGAGTTCAAAAAGAGTCAAGGTGAAAAGCATATGATAGTACTTTCAGAAAATAGTTACTTGGGTGATCTTTTGAGAAGACTTTATAAAGGAAAATGCAATTTGGCTGAAATGCTAAGTGTGCAAAAATATGCTGGAGTCACTTCTAGATTGGGTTACAAACATGGTTCAAAACTTTTTGGAAAAACCAAGTTTATACCTCCAAAATCGAAAAATAAAAAATTTGTTTCAAAAACAAAGTTTAATCACATGACTCATTTTGAAAGAGCATCAAGAGTTGTAACTTGCAATTATTGTATGAGGAAAGGTCACACATCAAATATGTGTTATGCTAAGAGATTCTATGTGCCAAATGGAGATTGCATTTGGGTGCCAAAGAAAAGGAAAATAATTAACCCCTATGGACCCAACCTCAATTGGGTACTTTCCTTTGAAAATTGATTTGAATTTTGTAGGTGTGTCTAAGAGCAAAATCATCATTATGGTATCTTGACAGTCGATGCTCTAGACACATGACCGATGACATATCAATGCTCACAAATTTGACTCTTAAAGATGGAGGATATGTCACTTATGGAGACAATAACAAAGGGAAGATAGTTGGTGAAGAAATTATAGGAGACAACTTTAAAACCAAGATCAGAAATGTTCTCTATGTGGAAGGTTTAAAGCACAATCTTCTAAGTATAAGCCAACTATGTGACAAACGATTCAAAGTGTCTTTCAATGACAATTGTTGCATGATATGTGATGGTCAAACCGGTGAGGTGATTCATATAGGTAAAAGAAAAAGGTAATATCTATTTACTCTTTATAAATCATGCATTCATTCACAACACTAATTGTCTAATAAGTAAAATTGATGAATCATGGCTATGACATAGAAGAACAAGTCACATTAAAATGCATAATTTGAACAAGCTTATAAGAAAAGACTTAGTCATTGGCTTACCCAAACTAAAGTTTGAGAATGACAAACTATGGGATGCTTGTCAAAAGGGAAAACAAACAAAGAATTCTTTTCCAAGCAAAAATGTTGTTTCTACTTTAAGACCCCTTGAATTACTTCACATGTTGTTTGGTCCTTCTAGAACTATGACTTTAGGAGGTAATTTCTATGGGCTTGTAATTGTTGATGATTATTCTAGATTCACATGGATTTTGTTTTTAAGATCCAAGGGTGATGCTGATTCACTTAGCAAATTTGATGCTAAAGCTGATGAAGCCATCTTCCTTGGATATTCATTACAAAGTAAAGCATATAGAGTTTTCAATAAAAGAACTTCATGCATGGAAGAATCAGTTCATGTTATTTGTGATGAATCTAATCCCTCTAAAGAGGAAAAAAAGTCTGAAAATGATGCTCCTTTAGAGGAGTTTATACAAATTGATGGATAAAAGATAAAGAAAAGAAAGAACCAATTATTGAAATGAAACAATCAACACCAGCCCAAGAGCCAAAAGATTGGAGAACTACAATAAATCTCTCAATAATATAATTGGTGAAGTTACTAAGGGGTATCTACTATATCTTCATTGAGAAATCTCTGGTGTAATGTGGCTTTTGTTTCACAAATAGAACCTAAGAACATTGACAAAGCCTAACTTGATGAATATTGGATGCATGCCATGCATGATGAACTAAATCGGTTCAAGAGAAATGAAGTTTGGGAACTTGTTCCTACACCTTCTTCTCTCAAACCTATTGGCACCAAATGAGTTTTTAGAAACAAACTTGATGAGAGTGGTATCATAGTCAAAAACAAAGTTAGATTGGTTGCAAAAGGTTACAACCAAGAGGAAGGCATAGACTACAGAAGAACTGGATTGTAGCTTCTCTTGAGAAGTGAACCGGTATAAAAATTCTTTTGTTGATTCTCTATTCCTTAATCTCTTATTGCTATCTTGATCTGTGATTCCTTGTGATATCTTCATTACTCAACAAGTTCTATTTTTTAAGCAGTTGTTTTCTTGGACTGAGTGTGGTTTGATTGATTTGAAGCATTCTTGGTTCAATTGTGATTAAGATCCTATAACTCTGATTTTTTAAAGAAGTTTAAAAGGTCAAGTTTAACCAATTCACCCCCTCTTGGTTATTGTGGGTATTCCTATTGTTTTCAAGAATTTCCTGATGAAAAGTTATTCAACATTTCAGAAAGACCATGGTTTGCAGAGATGACTAATTTCAAACCAACTGGTGCAATTCCTGATGATTACACTTGGCACCAGACAAAGAAGTTTTCAGGGATGCTAAATACTTTTTGTGGGATGATTCTTATCTCTTTAAAATTGGAGCAGATAATTTCCTAAGAAGGTGTGTAACTAAGGAGAGGCAAATAACATCTTGTGGCATTGCCATAGTTCACCTTTGGAGGCCATTACAATGGAGAAATGACTGCTGCAAAAGTTATCCAATCGAGATTCTATTGGCCTACATTGTTTAAAGATGCACATGAGTATGTCTAGAGGTGTGATATCTGCCAAAGAACAGGGGGAATCTCCAAAAGAAATGAAATGCCACTACAAAACATTCTAGAAGTCGAAGCTTTTGACTACTGGGGGATAGATTTCATTGGTTCATTTCCATCATCATACTCAAATGAATACATTTTATTGGTTGTGGACTATGTCACCAAATGGGTGGAAGCAATAGTTGTACAACACGCTGATGTAAAGACTATCATTTGCTTCCTAAAGAAAAACATCTTTTCAAGGTTTGGTACACCAAGAGTGTAGATAAGTGATGGAAGATCTCATTTTTGTAATGTTCAACTCAAGAAGGTTCTTCAACACTACAGTGTCAGACCAAGGTAGCCTCACCTTATCATTCCCAGACCAATGGGCAAGCTGAAGTTTCTAACAGGAAAATTAAGAAGATCTTGGAAAAAACAGTTGCTCAATCAAGGAAAGATTGGTCTCAAAAGTTAAATGAAGCTCTGTGGACATACAGAACAACATATAAAGCTCCTACAGGACTCACATCTTTCTATTTGGTCTATGGCAAATCTTGTCATTTGCCTGTTGAGTTAGAACATAAAGCTTACTGGGCATTAAATTTTTTGAATTTTGATCCTAATGCAGTTGGTGAACACAGGAAGCTCCAACTTCATGAATTGGAGGAATTGAGGTTTCAAGCTTATGAAATTTTTTTTATATTTCGGTCCAATGTATTTTTTAGTCATTCTGACAATTATTTGTGACATTTTCGTTCTTATGTGCCACGTAAGCTCTTTCATTGAGACAAAAGTTGACAAATAAATAGATTTGTCGCACTTTTTGTACATTCGAGTACTAAAATTTGAATTTTCATCTTTGAGGGGTGAATTTGTTCAGTCTCTACATTCAAGATGAAAATAATTATTTACCCTATTGTGTTAATTATATTGAATACTTGAATGAATCATGATATAAAAATTGTAGTTCTAAGAAAAAAAGATCAAATTTAAAGGGGTAACTCGTTGGCCTGAATAGAATCAAACTGTTCATGAACGAATTGGGTTTCAATTTTTTTTCTTCTGAAAACTAAACTGAACTGATCAAATTTGTTTGAGTTGAGTTCTAAATTTGGCCAAAATTGATCCAAATCGACCCGCGAACACCCCTAACCGAACCAACTATTATTCATTTAGGGGAGTATTTGATGTGTGGATATAATGGAGAACATAAAAATAGGTTTGCTTATGGTTGGTTATTATTTGAATATCAATAACCAGTAAGTGTCTTTATGATAAAAAAACACTAGTTGTTGAATGAAGAGGGAGAGAATTATTCACGGGGTGTTTTTGGACTTCTAGCCTTGAGAATTTTGCAAAATTCATGTACCTTTCTCCAATGGAGCAGCTAAAGAGAGTTTGGATTGTTTTTATACTTTTATTTTCTTCTGTTCGTCAAATATAATGTTACACGGAATTGAATTAACATGTTATGTTATGACTTTGACTCTGTCTTCACTTTAAAATAAGGTAGAACTAAGTATGTTTAAGTATCCGGTTGGGGCCTTCAAACTGCATCTGTGAATGTAATATCAAGGTGTCTTTTGTGTTGTCCTGTTGATGTGTCTTGGAACGTGAGCTACCACAAGTCATGCAAACCCGAAGGTGCACTAAGGAATAATAGTTAGTATAAATTATAAAATATAATTTAATAAGACTTAATATATTTTCATCTTGAGTTTTGTTTTAGGTTCTTAGTAATTTTTTTTTTTGTTTTAAATGTTTGATATATTAAATTTTTTGTTGAGTCTCTATCATTAGTTAATTGATGATGTGTGTTTTATAAATTGATCTTCAATATTATTAACGACACAAACTTAATAAAAGTTTTGATATAATAGAGATTCAAAATAAAACAAAACATATATTAGAGATTTAATACAAAATTTGATAATTCATTAAGAATCTTAAACATATTTAAATCTTTTAATAATAATATCTTTTATGTGTACTGTTTTATTTATATCATACACATAAGGCAATTGTTAGGATCACTGGATATTAAAGTAATTTTCTTATGCATCAAATAAGTCATCCTTTTCGTGTTTTAGTTTAGTATGTTTACCAAACGTTATCATGTATTTAGAAGATTGTTATGCGTTAGTGTTTTAATTATGTAATCCAGTTAGTTGTACCCTGAAGAGTATTTTAGAGTCTATATACTTTAATTCGATAGTGCGTTTGGATTTTAGTTGGGAATCTTAAAATCATAGATTTTTTTGGTCAAGAAAACATGGATTGAGTTAAAGTTATATGTGATTGATTCGAAAATAGGACTAGATCAATTGGTAAAATTGATTCGGTCGAAAATTGAAGATTAATGTGCGTCGGGCAACCCAGTGCAGTGGGTTGCTGTGGATATTGTAGATGATGACGATGTAGCGTTAGTTGCAGACGCTTGCATATCGGGCGGAGCAAACCCAAGATTTATCGAGTTGTATGCATAATTAAATTGTGGGGGACAATCTAGCAGTCAACACTATGTCCAGCCTGATAGGTCCATTGACATAAATAGAGAGTCGTGGGTGAATCCGAAAGACAGAGATGTATCCCAATCACCACCAATACCAACAAAACAAATGGATTATGAAGATATGTATATATCGCCCCCACTAGCACCAGCAACTCAAGCAATGGGGAATCAAATGGTGTCGCCCTATGACCCAGTTTGGCCTATGGACAATTCCGAGGACGAGGTGGACGAAGGTGTTGTTCCAGATGATGACTCGTCAAATACGGATGTAGACGGTGACTTCGAGCGTGGTTTTCCAATTCCTTCTCCGGACAATGTCGGAATGCAAGACCCAATGCAGGGTCAAGGTATGGATGCACAATATTTTGTTATGCAGTATTTATTAAATTATTGTAGGTTTAATATAAATTATTGTAGTTTTAATAGAAATTAGTGTAGGTTTAATAATAAGGTGATGAATAAAAGTTGTAAAAATTTTTATAAAATTATTCAATGATTTAGGAAAAAGTGTTAGAAATATAAGTGTTAGAAATACGATGATTAATTATTTTAATTAATCATGGAAAAGTTTTTCATTCACAATGTGTCATATGTCTAATGAATTAGGAGACGACACTGTTCCATTTTGGTCTGACGTAAGGCATTACACACATGTTAATTGGTCATACCCAGACCAAGAGTCTGGTGATATGGAAGGAGGTCAAATACCTAACTGGCAGATGGGTCAACAATTATATAAGAATCAGGTGTTTGAGATCAAGCAGGATGTGCAATTGGCTATAAAACAATATTGTATGGCTGATCATCGCACTGCCGTAGTAGAAAAAAGTGATACGAAAAGACTTATAATGGTTTGCAAAAATCATTCTAACGGTTGTCCGTGGAGGATGAGGGTATATCAAAAAAAGGGTGGCACTGAATGGGTTGTAGGCAAATGGAATAACGAACACACATGCGTTGGTCAGAATCTTTCTCAAGATTACAAGCAACTTGATTCAAATTTGATATGTTCGATGATCTTAGGTACGTAAAATACATTAAATTGAAGTTTGGTTATTGTTTACAATTTGTTAATGTATTATTGTATGACGAAATACAAAAATGATTAGAGAGGATCCCAGTGTTAAAATTGGGTTAATTCAAGAAAGGATAGCATCAATTGTTGGATTTCATATATCATACACGAAGGCATGGAAGGCAAAACAAAAGGCAATTGTGAAGGTTTTCGGAGATTAGGATGAGTCGCGTGCATTTTTGCCAAGGTGGTTGGGATACATGTAATACCTTGAATTTTTTTAAACATATGATTAAGCACGTGTTAAGCTTAGGATTAAGCTTAGGATGGAGAATATATAATTAGGCCTTGGAATCCCTTGGAAGGAGGCTTAAAAGCTTGAGAAAGAGTTGAAATAGGCTGTTCTGGCCTGCGGCACGACACGGGTGAAGTGTGGCGCGACCCGCGCCATATGTATGAAATATGCCAATGTTGTCTGCCATCCCGGGCGAGTAGCGTGGGAACGGCGCGAGTAGCGTGGGAAGTGCCCTAGAAAACCATGTTTTCCTCTGGAGCTTCACGCGAGTAGCGTGGATGTTCACGCCAGTAGCGTGGATTGGCAGTGCTGTGGCGCGACCAGCGCGGTAACTGGCGCGAGCCGCGCGGGATCGACGGGTTTGCTTTTATATGAAGCCCTTTGGGCTGAGAGGGAGAGAGAAAGAAAAAGGAGAGGAGAGAATAGAGAGAAACCTCCATTGATGAGCGTTGGAGCTTTGT
>PYAF01002335.1:335789-367700 GCA_007407185.1 Glycine tomentella | reverse complement strand
TTCACAATATTTATTTAAATAAATGAATTTCTGAAACTTAAAACTTATAAACTAATAAATTATTCCTATATTTTGTTAATCTATCCTACAAAAATAATAATTATAAACTAACATTAAATATTATCTAACCTAATGTTTAAAATCATCCTCTACTCTAGTGTTTTATATCTTTACCCTATAAACATTATTGGATACCTATAACTATTTACATATAAAATATATTAACCATGCAATTAATAATTATAAACAAACAATAAAAAATCATCTAACCTAATGTTTAAAATAATCCTTTAATCTAATATTTTAAATCTTCAACCTAAATATCATTTAATATCTAACTCTATTTAAATAAAAAATATATTCAATATTTAAAATATAAACAAAATAAATTAAAAATGATAAACTAACCTTATAAGAGGAAGATAGTATTTAGGGAGCAAGATGAGAGACTGGAGAGGAAGAAATTTTTTTTACGAAAGTGACAAGCCGAACAAAGCCTTTTTATAGTGGGCCAAACACATCAAACTCGCTGGACCCACAACCAAATTAGGGCGTCCACGTCACCGAGCCACTAATGCGCTGCCATGGGTGGCGACTTACACACTCAGCATCACCTAATTCGCCCATGCTGGCAGCGAAGTGTGCCTGTCCCAGTCAGCAGCACCTAATTCGCCCATGCAAGCAGCGAATACCAATCAGCATCATCTAATTCGCCCATGCAGGCAACGAATTTGCTGCGTCAGCTGCCCGTCCCATAAGTCCAATGCATGCCTGACACGTGGCCATCGGAGTTCGCCCATGCAGGTAGCGAACTAGCCACCGTGACATTTGGACAAATAGTTTCTTTGTCGTGACATTTTGCCAAAACTGTTCCGTTTATTTGATCTTGGAAATTAGTCTTCTAATGAATTGGTTAAACTGGTTTAATTATGGTTCAATCACTAAATTAGCAACTTGAACTAATGCTTTCATCCGTTGAATAACATGTTCAATTTAAAAAACCCTTGATGTAAGAGATAAGTTTTTATTGGAATTTGATTGTGGTATAATCAAGATGATTTCTACAAATGCTGCTTAGGTAGGGTGCAGACGAAAGTGGAGCTTAGGAAGAGAGGTATCACAAATGGAGATCACTTCTGTAGTTCTGTACATTTTGGAAGCATTATTTTTTTAAATCAACAAATATTAATTTGTTAATTTTATTAGAAAAATTAATTAAAGGATTCGAACTCTCGAACTCTTTCCCTTCCTTTTTTCCTTTCCCAACCATTGAGTCAACTTTATATTTACTTTGGAAACAGCATGATGAAATTGTTCTACACCTTGTGTTTTCCTGCTCATTTTCCTATAAAATATAGATGAGATGTTATGCATGGCCTGGGCCATGTCTGGAACTGCCGTGTGATCCTTTTTTATCACTTCTGGCAGCATTCTGGTATCTTGGCAGGGTAGTAAGAAGAAACAAACTGCTTGGGTTATTTGGCTTGCGACACTTTGGTCCATTTGGATTCACAAAAACTCTATCATTTTTAATGGCTTGGATTTGGAGGCAAATCATGTCATGGAACTACTTAAATTTGGGTCGTGGCAGTGGCTGAAAGGAAAATGGAAGAACTTCGCCTGCTCTTTCTACGATTGGTCGACTCAACCAATTTTATGCTTGTTGGACATATAATGTAATCTCGGTTTATGCTTCAAGCTCTTATGATTTTGGCGGGAAAAGTGGTTTTCATTTACTGTGGTGTATGGAGTTCTTTTGCAGCATCGTTTTTACAGAGGAAATCCCTTTGTTTCACTGTTGGTTTCTGCAATTTACCCCTAGTAGAATATTAGGTAGCTTTCATTATTATTAGGTTTGATGTTACTTTCAATTTGTTATGTTTTACAATTGTTTATTTTGATATATTATGTTTTAAAAATTTTATTTTGATTTTTTATGTTTTTAAAATTAATCATTTTGATTTTTCAATTATTTTTTAGAAATATTAGTGTTCGATTAACTTTTAAATTTTAAAAATGAAATAAAATAATATATGTCGAAAATAAAAATGATCAAAATGAAAATTTTAAAATTAGTATATCAAAACGAAATAACTATGAAATATAATGGATTCAAAAGTGACATTAAGTATTTTAAAATAATAAACTTTACAAAGTGGTGGCTAAAAATACCACTATTTTTATTTTATTTTTAGAAAATAAATAATTAAAAAAATCATTATCTCCTCCAATCTTTCCGAGATCTAAAAAGGTCAAAAAAATGCAGCATTGATTATACTTCTCATCAGAAAATCAAAATTTTTCACACAACTATGTTATTGAAAATAGAAGTAGGGGAGATCAGAGCAAGAATTGTCTTCGACAAAAGACAAGAAAATGACCCTAACTTGTCAATGAACCTAGATTCAAGCAAGACCTCCACTTTCGTGCATGATTGAGTCGAACAAGTAGAGGATTTCTCATCTAACATTTACAACTAGGCCCGGCAAAAGCGAGCAGCGCAAAGAGGGGTCAAATGATATGTTTCATTGGACTAATATGGACACTAACATTTCTAACAAAAAATTGAAAAAAAATATCAAAATGATACATTTCGAAAACATTAAGGATTAGAATAAAACTTTTAAAAACATAGTATAGCAAAGCGAAATAATTATGAAATATAATGAACTAAAAGTGACATTAAATCATTTTAAAATTTAAAAGTTAATAGAACAATAGCATTTCTAATAGAAAATTGAAAAAAAAAAAGACAAAAATCATATATTTTAAAAATATAAAGTATCATAATAAAACTTTTAAAATTTAATGTATGAAAGATAATGAACCAAATATCATATTAAACCTTATTTTTATCTTGTGTATGGGGGTGGTGGGGGTGTTTGTGGCCACGGGCACAGTGTCTTTTGTCTTCAGTTTATGAAGGGTGCCGGTAGTAGTTACCAAAGATGTAATATATATTAGTTTTTCTTTTCTTTTTCTTATGCTTTGAACTTCAGTTTTCGAGTATTTCTTATACCTGAACTTTGATATATTTCTTTTACGATTTGCTGATTAAAAAAAGATAAGTTTTTATTTAAACAATAATTAGGGTATACTATCACATAAACAATAACCTTTTAAACTAATAAACAATAATTTAGAAATAAGTAGTTCACCTTGAGATAACTGCTAAAATTTGTAATGGGTGTTGCTTCTGAAGACCAGAAATTGCAAGATTCTTCTTCTAGTAGCTTTTGGACGTTGTAGTGCTCTTATGACAGTCTTCTATACTTCTAGTTGCTTTGTATATCTCAACTTGATGATCTATACAAGTTTATGCTTTTGAAAACTTGTTGGTCTAATACCGAGCATGCTGCTTTTGGAGTAAGTGTTTCTAAACAATGTAGACAGCAATGTCTCATTCTTTGTTCAATCTTACATCTTCCAGTGCTCCTTGTCGTCGCGTGTAGCCTATCATAATACTATCCTTTGATTGAATTCACATTTGATGATGCTTTTAATCATACACAATTTCTGATCACGTTGCACTTTGATCTTCTGAAGGCATGGTCATTTATGTATGCTTCTGGTATGCTTAGCTTCTGGTATGCTTACCTTCTGGTAGACCTATTTTTGATTGTGTAGATGTTGTTTTTGGAGGCTATAACATACTTGAGATTGATGTTTTTCACTTTCTTCCATGTGCTTCTTGATCAAAGGTTGTTCTTGTAGTCACAACTCAAAGCAAATCAACCATTAAGGATCTTAAGTCTAGAAGACTTAGAATTTGCTTCTTGATTGTTTGTTGTCAATTAAATAAATTTTCAGAAGGGATTTTGCTTAAACAAATCCGACATAGAAAATTGTAATAAAAAATGAAATATAATTATTGAAACAAATGTTAAAAAAAGAAAATAAATTTTAGTTGCATAATTCAAAAATTGTAATTAGTGTTACCAAATTCGAAGGAAAATATCACCACAGATTAAGGAAATGAAGTGGGTGGTTTAATTTGTTTTTTTCCTATAGTGGAACTAGGTTTTTGATCGAACAGGAGATATGATGAAAAGATCTACCATTTATAAATCAACGAAGAAATTACTGAAAATAGTTCATACAAAAAGCCCATCAATATCAACGCCGACGCCAATGATGGAAAGTTTGAAGGTTGTAAATAAATTGGAGGAACTTATCATCGTCAAAGAAGTATATATGAATAAAGTTTTAAGTATATAGGCTTTGTAAAGAACACCATGGCCAATGGCTTTGTTTTGCTTCTAAATCCACTAGCATAGTCGCATGCATGAAAGTCCCCATGTTTTATTTTCTCTTCAGCTGATGATGGTGCTCAGTGGTGTATCCAGAACCTTGAGTTTGCGAGACCAATTTATTTAAAAGATAAAAATAATAAGTTTTATTATTATCATACTTATGAAAACAAATGACATAAATATTAAAACCAAGTGTAATGAGCTAAAAAGGGAATGAAATGTCCAAGTAACTAAAGCATAAAAGTATCTAGTGAGTTTAAAAGAGAACAAAACTTAAGAAAAAAATTAGCCAATAAAAACAAAATTTGACAATGTTGAAAAAATAGAAGCAAGATGTTTAAATTATAAAAATAAGAGGAGCAAAAAGATAAGAACAGTAAGTATATACTTGGATTTCCTCAAAGGAGGGTGCAGCAATCATACTTGGATTTGTCACTGATGGCATTGTCACGTTTGTCCTTCCCAAACTACCGCTAGAGTGGGTTTCTCATCTCACCTCAAGATGTCACTTAATAGTACGAGAACACATGGTATTGGGTGATTAGACATCATTAATAAGTGATACTAACGTTAGTGAAAGGGGTGTCTTGTAACTTGATTTAAAAAAAAAAAAATTCAAATTCTTACCTTTTATATTTTCTCTTTTATTTTGATTTTTAAGTTTAGGAGTTTTCTCCAAACATGCTAATTGGCGAATTCACACAATTCAAAGGAGGTTTTTTTCTTTTAGAGTATGTTTGGATGAAATATTTTAAAATTTCAGGAAATTTAAAATTTAGAGAAATTAAAATGTATTAATTAAAAAAAAATATTTTCAAAATTCTGTGTTTGGATAAAAAAACTAAATTTCTTCATTTTCAAAATTTTGTATTTGGATAAAGAAATTGAATTTCTTTGTTTTTAAAATTTTGAACCTCATGCACGGAAAAATATGTGAGGTGGGTGCCGTGAGAATAGCGGAGGTCGGAGTACTCATCCGAGATTGAGACGGAGCAAAAAGTGGTGCGGTAAGAAGATAATTTCAATTTTTCACATTTTAAAAGGAAATTCAAATTTCACATTTTTAGTTGTTTAAAATTCTGTTTTAAAATTCTAAAAATTTAAATTCCTCATATAAAAATATCCAAACAATGAATTTTAAATTAAAGAATTTCAAATTTCCTTATAAATTACTTTTCCCAATTAAAATTTTCTATCCAAACACACTCTTAGAATGTTAGCTAGCAACATACTTTTTCTAACAAAAATTTCTCTAATTATTAGTTAAAATTTATTAAAAATTATAAAATTATGAGAGCTCATTAAATAAGCAGAGAGAGAGAGACTTGCCAAAATTTATGATTTTATATTTCAATCAATAATAAAATGTATCCACATGAGTGTTTTTTTTACAACATTTCTCTTTCCATTAAATGGAAAAGCAAAATAAAACAGTTAGCTTGAGTTTCCAAAGACAGTTCGCAATTTCTTTCACTTTGTTTCAGCTCATAAATTGAAAATAAACCAATCAAACAAAATGGGCCAAACTCTTTTATAGGGCCACATTTTTTTTTTCTCTCTCTAGCTCTTTTATCGACCGAGACAATGAATCTAGCAGAACATTCAACTGTTACACCAAATAAACAATAATAGAAACAATATTTTTTTTAAGAGAAACAATATATTTAGTCTTCCAGCAATGAGTAATTGGTTCCAGGAGTGATGCTTAATTCTCTTTAACTAAGGTCATGAGTCAAGTTTTGTATATAATTTTTTTATTTATTTTAAAAGCTAATTTCATGATGTTGTAGATGTTCTCAATTTGAATAAAATTATCTTATGAAGGGTAACTATAGTCTCTAAAAAGATATAATTAATCTACACCCTATATTAATAGTTTCTTTATAAGAGAATACAGTGTCTCGAATTTTCATTCGCTTGCTGTTGACATGTAAGTTGAACAAACGTCCACATTAGCCTACCTCATATATATGTCATCGCCATGACTTTGCGAATACTTTTTTGGTACATTACATTGTGAATAATTTAATTTCACTGTATATTAGTATCTGAATATATAAGAATATCAAAATGAATCTATCGAATCCATATTCCCACTCTACCGTTTATTTTTTCTATTTATTTATTTAATTAATTTGGAGGGTCCTAAGTACTTTCCATCATTATAAATTTAAATAGTGCATAATATATTGTTGCTTTAACTTTAACTAACTATATTATTTTATATTAATTGGGCAGTGAGGGAAGAAACAATTCCACTTTTTTTCTGTGTGTTAAATAATCCAAAAAGATTTGATCGAATCGAATGGATTGGAAATGAAAAGGAAAAATAACAGAAACAGGAGATGCCATTAAATATTAATGCAGTTTTGAAGTGCATGCCCTTGATTGTGTTCACCGACGCCACCGGTGGCCAGTTTGGTGGTCATGCCCCACTTGTGGCATACGACCGACAAAGCAACCGGCCTAAGATTCTATTCCATTATTAAATTCAATAATGGTATATTATTATAGCAAACTAACGCCATCAAAGTTGGATACGTGGAATTTGCTAGGAGGATTAAATTTGAATATTCGTTATTAGTTTTAGAATAGGCTGATTTAATGCTGTAGATGTGAGGACTTGTTGAAAAATAATTATGTAAATACTATTATAAGTGTTTATTAAGTCTAGATTTTTATTAATTCTAATGAGTTTTTGGAATTCAACTCACTTAAACTTTTTCTAATATAAATAATGAATGTAAACAAGTGGAATATGAACCTGTCTAATATGATTCTGGTAGTTCTTATAATCTTCCTCTCCCATGGGGGAAGGAGATTAATACTGTAGTTATATCTTATCCAAATCGGATACAGCTCTGAACATAGTGTGATACAACTTAAATATTTAAAGAGTTACCCTTGCTACCCATTTCTTCAATACCAAATAAGAACACCCGTACGTACAAGAACTTTATATGAAAGGTTCGTGAAATGCGTGATCGTTTGTTTAATTTGTTTTCTAGCTAGTTTGGTTATGATTATAATTATGCGTTGCAGATTAATGCATGTTTCTATTATTTTAGAAGAAATATTGTACTTACCTCAAAAGCTAAGGTTGCCCTAATTGTTAAGATTAAAGTTAACATTGTGCTTGCATTTGGAAGAATTAATTCTTAATACATTAGATAAGGTGAGAGATAGTCCTTATGTACTTTAGTCTCAATCTCAATTGATATAAATTTGTAACACCCCGTGTGCACCCGGCGTATTAACATCATACAATATCAGAGTAACGCAACAAGCATGGAAATAAACAAATAAGGAAGCCTGAATTAATTGTAAATACATTTTTATACATATATGGTGAATTTATGTCATACACAAGGTACATCATTTCCAAAGCTATACAATTGCCCTAGGCATCAAAATACAAACAAAATAAACAAAAGTGAGCTAGCAAGCTCAGTCATCTAAACCTAGGGTTATCTTCACTCTATTCCAACTCAGGCCTCTTGCCTTGGGATCTCTCAGTGACCTCGGTCTCAGCTCCTACAACATGAGCCCCAAACAGGGGTGAGATAATCATCCCAGTAAATTCAGGGTTCTCAGAGGTTACCCTCCCCCTGGTTCACTTTCCAACACATATACATGTATGCAGATAACATATCATATAAAATCTCATCATGAAATTAGCCTTCACGGTCCACAAGAACAAGTTGTGTTCACAGAACATCTCAACATAAGCATATATAAACAATACACAGTGCCTGAGAGAGATCGTCCACCGAGTGGGTACATTCTCTCAGGACTTTCATCTGAGTACCTGAATAGGATCATCCACCGAGTGGGAACATCTACTCAGGGTTTACATGGACGCCTATGGATTATCCCAAGGGAGATCATCCACCGAGTGGGAACATTCCCAAGGGGTCCATAGTACCTCATACTACTGACCAGTAGATCTCATACAAGCACATCACAATCATCTCATACAGAATTCATACAAGCATACACTATACTAGTGTACTCAATCCCGTCATCATAATCAACGCAACATACACCATCATAGTGTAGCCAATACAATTTCACCCTATCTCAGGGTTTGGCTAGCATTCAATTGCCAGCATATATCATCAAGATATTTCATCAACATCAAACACATAATTCAGTGTCATAGCATCATAAAGCATAAGTGTACAAGATATAACAAATAAACACCCAATGTGGGTGCAGTGAACACCAGCAGGGGAAAACAATCCCCACGAACACTGAGCTTACCTGGTAGTAGCTCAGAAACAGCTCTCCAAGTCTCGTGGTGCCCTCCACCAGTGCTATGCGTCTCACGCCCTACAATAGGCATGAAATAAACAATCAGAAACGGTGTTCAATCGTTTATATAGAAGGAAACACCCTTCCTTTCATAAACAGTTCAGAGTTTTCTAACTTAAGGTTTATCTTAGCCGAGCTTTTACTAAGTCCTGCATTGACCCTCAATGGTCTGCCTCAGTCTCACTAAGGCCTCAGAGTTCCTTTAAAACTCTGTACAATTCAATTCACAGTTTTATAAATACCAAAATCCAACAGTTGTTCAACTCAGCCAAATCATATATATCAACATATTTTCACCGTTCATTTGGCCTTATGAACAACTTTTGTAAAGGTACTTAAGCTAACACAGGCCACAGTACCTTCCATTCACACACTCTTCTTCCTTCCTAGAGCCAGACTCAAACTTCATCACAATTTCAATTTCAAAGTTCCATGTTACTCAGAATAGCCTCCTGACTACATTTTTCTAAAGAACCTAAGCCTAATTCCAGCCCTATCATCAATTGGTCACTATTCATCCAATCCCCAATCCACAAATTAAACGATTAAAACAGGAGTTTCTTACCTCAGATCAATAGAGGAAAGGCTGGAGAAGTCTTTCTCCTAGCTCTGGTGTCCTGGGCTTCCCTTTTTCCTCTCCCACAGCTCAAACTCTCCAAAACCTCAGGGGAATAGGTTTCTCTCACAAATTCTCACAACCAAGGCTGAATTTTGGTTTTCAAATGGTTCTAATCAAGTTTATAGATGATTAGGAGGTGTTTTAGTGATTTAGGGTGAAGGTTTGAAGCTTCTAAGGTGCATCAATGGGGGTCTAGGCTCAGGGAGGAAAAGAAACTGTGTTTTGGGGCCAAAATTTCGTAAAATGGCCTTTAAATACTAGGTCTGCCGATGTTCCCGCGCTAATCGCGCCATATATGACGCTATTCGCGTCAAATTAGCGCAACAAAAAGCTTCCTAGGCATTTATGGCGCTAATCACGCCAAACTGACGCTGTTCGCGTCATCAGGTCGCAAGAAATGGCCTTTTAGTGCAATTTCACGCTACTGGCGCCATGTTCCACGCTACTGGCGCCACCACGCTAACCTCCACGCTGTTAGCATGCCCACGCTAACCTCCACGCTGTTAGCATGAGTTTTTTTTTTAAAAAAAAACAGAAAAACTAGGTTATTATAAAATCGAAATGCGAACTTAAGATTTTATAATGAGTGTGGTTTATAATGGTTTCGGTGAGCAGATATAGATTATTCAACTTTATAAAATTAATTTTAGTTAAATTGAAGTAGAGTAATTTATATTTAACCAAGTGTAAGTTTTCTTGATATTTGAGTTTGATTCTTATGGATAAATAAAAAGAATAATTTATATTTAAAAATTGTTTTTAAAATAATTTTGTAGTAAAATTGAATACTACATAAAATTTCATCGTGCTACAAAAGTTATATTTTTAATACTATCAATGTATAGTTTTTATAATGTCATTGCATTACATATTATCCATATCATAAAATAATCTTTAATTGATTTTCTCAAGTAATTTATATTTTGCACTGAAAGTCTAAAACTAATCTAAATTTAACAAAAAAACTGTTCATACAGCTATAGGGATTTATTTTTTCTTATCTCTAAAAATAAATATTATTAAAACAGTTAAAATTTTACATATTGGAAACATAAATGGATTCTACACGAGGTTGCGTTATTTATCAAGAATAATAAAATGCACGAGTTACATAACACTTACAGAAAAATCTAATCTGTGAAAGAAAACAATTAGAGGAACAGAAATTATGAATTTGTATTTTCGTATCATTCAAATGATTCAATATTACTCTTTTACATAACATCTTTTTGCATCTTACTTTTTGTCTCTATACATGCGCTTGAACATATAGATTTATAAATATATTTCTCTGTTTTATTATTAAAAGAAGTACAAAGCTTTGTAAGAAAAAATGTTAAAAAAAGAGATTAAAATCCAAAATCCTATTGTTATATATGAATACTTAATTGATTAAATATAATGCGTAGCTTAATATAAATTCTCTTGTACCCATGTTGGATTCCTTTGAGAAACCTGTTTCATTTCGTCCTTCATGTCTTCAACCATTCTCATTTACAACTCATGAAGCTGGCCCACCATTCCTTGCTGTTCCATCCCTATCTTATCATAAGGAGTGGCCCACAAACCAAGCCCGTAACAAACAAAACGTTGGACAACAAAGTCAACCACTTTAATTATAGTAAATCAAGAATGCAAAAAGATAAGGACAATTTGTAATACTAAATTACTAATAGCTAAAGTATATTCTCTAATGTGTAAACCACATGTGGCTTAAGACTCCTCGTTGCTTTAAGTGTCTTTATCACCCTAATGTTTGGACAGTTGGTCACAAATCCGTGCCAATTGGACTCACTAATAACATAAATAGCGTGGGTGGGTAACTTTGGCTGTGTTCCCATGAGACATAAGAAAGTCTGGTTTTGTTGTGTGCTTTAAGTATCTAAAAGTCACTGATGCAACGTGATTTTCAGAAAGATGCACATGATAAAACCACCACGTACTGTTTTAGTTTCCAGCCTAAAATAATTACATTGCTTAATAAAATTTCTGAATTACAATTATTTTTTTTATCATGATATTGATATCTACTAGTTTTTTTGATGAATAATCTTTAGAAAAAATTTGATTGGCCACATCTAGTGAGTCTCTTATTATATCATCTTTTCTCTATTCATAAGATTCAGATTCAAGGCATTGCTTAAGAGATTTGTTTGGTTCAAGAGATGAAAATCCGATTCATAGATTTTATCTAGAGAAGAGATTGAGTTGATTTGAGAAGGTTTCCTTCAATAGCATATTATGGCGGTGCCAAACAAGGATCCCAATGATAATATCAAACTTACAATCACTCTAACGCTCAAGTTAATATAGGAATTAAGTGGAGTGAAGTATGAATCTTGAAGTTACATAGTGGATCTTTATGCTTTTGATAAAAAAATATAATTAAACAAATTATTAATAATAACATATTTAACTTTTATTTTATTTATTTTTAACTAGGATGATTTTCACTCAAAAGTTAAAAGACTAATCATTGAGATACTAAAATTTATTTAAGGGATTGATTTGTTCTGATAAATATTATTACATGAATATGAAGAATCCAACATATGATAACATATTTAGGGTAATATTATCTACTAATCTGTCTAGCCATACCACACTATGTTAAATTGTTAATACTTTTATTTCATATATTGATTGACATTCGTACTTAATTGAATAATTATTTTTGTAGATTCATTTTTTGTGTGTTTGTGAAAAGCAAACATTGAATTGAAGCCTTGAAGTTGAAGGATGCTTTGTCGCTTTGAGTTGCTAGAAATAACTGAGCATGCAAAAGCGTGTCAGTGACAAAATATTAAAATAAAACAAACACTAATATATTTGTTTCTCTTCCACCTTCTCGTACAAAAATCAAAGACAAAACAGAAAGGGATAAGGAAGGCCGGTAATTTAGTCTATGTGATTGTGAGGTGGTGAGGCATAAGAACAATAGAGTAAACCTACCACTAGTTGATATCATTTTTTTTATCTGTCTTTCTTTTATTATTACAAATAAAATAAATAAATAAATAAACTTGTCATTAAAAGAGAAAAGAAATGTAAATAAAAAATAAAAATATTCTCGTTGAAGAATTTTTTTTTAAACATTTTCTTTAAATAATAATTCCTAAATATGTTTTGATTCAAAGTTCAAGATAACTATTCTAATTCCTATATATTGAGGTTTGTGAAATTTATTTTAGTTCATTTTTATGAATTCTTTTTATTGATATTGAAGATTAAAATATCAATATTTTGTAGTATTTTGTAAAATCAAATTAAAGTATGATATTTACAAGTTACAATCTTCAGGATCCTGGATCAAAGAGTGAAGATAAAAATAATGTTTTTTTTTACCTGTTTTCCTTGTTAGTGGTAGGTACCCATATAAATGAACATTTCTTGAATCCCCAGTTAAGACTTTCTTCTGATACTCTCACGTGAGGAGATCTTATTTTTATTTTCTTGAAAATGACACGCGATGCTCGCTTTTAATCTTGGAGGAAGTATCTATTATGTGTTCAAAACAATTTAGGTTCACTGCTTTAAATATATATACTTTTAATTTTACTATTGCTTAAAATTTGAATTTGAAGCAAATTAATCATTCTTCTTATCTTATAAGATAAGAATAAAAAAAGAAATTGGGTTTCTATTATTATAGATGAATTTCGAAAAGCGAACAATAGGTGCAAATCCCTTTTTTTAAAGAAATGGCTTTAGATCATGACAGGGGAACAGCATTCAGCAGGATGGTGGGACTGCAATAGCCAATAACAAATCCTTTCTTCCTTTTTTTTTTTTTCCTTTTTTGGTAAAATAGCATAACCTCCTTTTATTTTTAACACCCAAATTTATTTTCTTTAGAATTTTATGAGAAAAAGGATCAAATTAAAATATTGATTAATCATAATATGTTCTCGTTGCACCATTCTCTTTATCAGCAAAAAGAGTATTTTATTAAGAAAGAAGATAAGGGTACAAGGACAAGGAGTACCCAACCTTGCAACAAAATGCTATCCTCTAACCCAACATATTCTTATCTCACCAAGGGGTGTGTAAAAAAATTGGTTGGAACCAAATCAATTTTCAACCGAATCGATTTTTTTAAAATAGTTTGCCCGTTTGAAATTAAAATTGAATTGATTAAATGGTTCAAAATCAGTTTAATTTAATTTTTTTTATCGAACTAATTTTTATTCACTCCTAATTCTATCATTTAATTAAATGACTCACTTAGAATGTGTGTGTGTATTTGGTGAAAAAAATTGAACCTTGCAGACAATCTCGATAGTATTTTGTGGGACAGCAAATGAGACAAAACTATTTTCTATCTAATTACTATAATTTTCCTATAATTGTGAACACTAAACAATTAAATGAGAACTTTTATAGCCAAATCATGAGAGCAAAGACTCCTCATTGAACACTGACACAATTGTTTGGTTGGGGGAGAAATGAGGGAAGGTGAGGAATATTTATAAATTTGTGTTGTTTGATTCAATTTTTAAGAAGGAAGGAAAATAGAAAAGAAGAAAGTCTCTCCTCATCCAAATTTTGTTTCCCTCCAATATTGAAGAATTTAGAAAGGAAAGGAGAAAATTTAAATCACTAAGTATAATGACTAAAATTATAAAGACACAAAAGTAAATTATTTTTAAACAACCTGTTGTGAACTAAACAAGCAAAGTTTTATCTCTCCTCTCCTTCTCTTGATCAAACAAAATATTTAATCAAAATTCTTATGATTCCTTTCCTCTAGTAGTCTTCATTTCTTTTTCCTTCCTTCCTTCATTTGAACCAAACAATCCCTTAAGTGAATCACTTAAAGTAAAAAAGGATCATTCACATCAAAATCCTAAGAGCAAATACTTATTCTAATAATTAAATACCCCAATATTAATTACATAATTACTAATATTTAATAATCTAATATTTAATAATTAAATAATGTTAATTCATAAAAAGAAAATTCAACATTTTCTCATTTAGATAACATTAATTTAATTATTAGAGACAAAAATGACTACTATAATAATACATCAATCATGATAAAAAGACTCACATTAAGTTTATAATTATCCAAATAAACTTTAAAATTATTTAAAAAATATCTAATATAAACAAAATGACTACATGCAGTAAACTTGTATTTTGTATACAAGATAGATAAAAGAAAAGTACAACTAAATAAGAAAAATATGCAATTTTAACAAATATTCCAAACATCTTAATATTATTATAGTAAAATTGATCTCATCAAATAAGTAACCTATAATAATGATGATTACATATGTTTTTAGTTTCTAAATGTTGCAAATTTGGATTTCAGCACTTAAAAAACTGTTGGTTTTGTTCCTCATAAATTTATTATTTTTTAAATGCCCATTGTTAATATTTAATGATGACGTGGTGTGTTATCAAACATATTATGCCAATAACTACTTTGACATGACCCTGATACAATATATTTAAGTTTATGTCACGTTATTACTAAATAGTAATAATAATTATTTTTAAAATTTAATTATAAGGACTAAAATAAATAAAATTTTCTTTTTGAAATAAAAAAAACTAATTTTTGGTCATATTTACATAGATTAAAATCATATTTAATTCTAATAATAATCACAACAATGAATATACTATGACTTAACTCAAAATATAAACTAAATTGATGAGTTCCATATCATTTCATTACTAAGTGAATTTACCAGCATGCACTCTATGATAATGTATTTAATTTGAGTATAAAACTCTTGAAATTTCTTTTTAACACACAAATACTCCATCTGACTCTCAATATAAGACACTTATAAGAGAATTACTTAAATCAATAAAATAGTTATATTAGTTAACTTTATTGATTTAAAAAATACTATAATGTATTAATTTTACTCTTATTAATTATCAATAACTTGTTATGAATGAAATAAAGATATTAAACTATTCTATAAATTATGCCTGCATTAGAAAAATAATTAAATTCCTTCAAAGAACTCAATATCATAAAGTTTGATTTTCATTCAATTGTCAAAACCTCTCTAATAAATTTTAATTCTTCAAATAAATTTTCACTTTCAAGATCATAAGAATTATCTTGTTTTAAAAATATTTTAATTTTTATTCTTTTTTATATTCCTACTTTATTCTTTTTTACATTTTGCAAACACGAATAAATTTATTAATTTAAATATTTAATTAAATATTTAATTAAAGAATTTTTATTTATAAAATAAATGATTTGAATTTAATTTTAATAAGAATTCCATTTTTTAATATTTTGTTATAAATTACGATTTAAAATTTTATGTTAAAATTAACGTAAACGACGAGATTTATTATCATTTTTCGAACCCACCAAAATAAAAACAGTTCTTCAAACCCACATTGGCATTCTTGCATTATAACACACTATATAAATTTTTTATTTTAATATTAATATAGACTTCATAAAAAATTCACTTAATTACTATTTTAGTCCTTTAATTTATTTTTATTAAACTCTCTAATTTTAAAAATAATTCAATTAAATATTTTTTATATTTAGAAGTTTCAATTAAATCCTTTATTTTTTAAAATAAGCTAACTTTGTTCCAATACCATAATCTCATTAGGAAATTAATGTTTAAGAACTGAAGATAACATACTTAGATGGATGTGGAAGGAACTGTTGACCGTTAATATAGATAATCGTTAGTACTAGGGCGTAAGCTAACACACTCCACCAAACCATCAGATTCCTCATATGGGACATGATGTTTCTATTCTGACGGAAAGAACGAGAAATATAAATTTGATTTGGTATAGCATACTTTTAAAAATCGAACCGATGAAGTCAAAGTACTGAATTATTAGGTCAGTGATCGAATTGATGGGTCATTAGTTGACTCGTATGACCTGGTATATAATAAAAAAAATTAAAATTTTTATGATATAAGTTAAATAAGTTTAAATTTAAAAAATAAAATCATCAATACAAAATTATATAGAATATTAATTTTCACCTAATAACTCATTTTTAGTTAAAGGAAACTATAATAACATTATGATCCTATCTCTATATCATACACATATTTGTACTTAATTTACTTTTATTTTATATTAAAATTATTAACAATTTATAAATATTTTGGAAACAGATTTTATGTGTTGAAAAAAAAAATACTCCTACATACATCATTTATCATAATAAAATACAAAGCTTAAAAAAATAATCACTTAATTTATAATTTAAACTTTTTGTTCAAACAAAAGAAAAAAAAAACATTTAAGAAAAAGTTTGATTACAATTTAAAATAAAACACACCCCCTAACCCCCACTCCTCGGTCTGCAAACCCCACTGCCCAAAAACATCAAATCCTCACATCAACCCATTCTCCAACAAAGTGTGACAGCCACACACACACCCCTCCCCAAAAAACAATTTTCATCCAGTCCCCCCGTATACCAACCCCCCACCCCACCCCAGAGGCCCTCCCCTTCACGGCGACAAACCCACCTCCATGCCCCCAAATCGATACATTACAACAGCAACAGCCCCTCCAGCCCCAAAAAAATCTTCATTACCCCCTTCCCCCGCGCATGTAGAAATCCATTTGGGTGACGTTGGTGGCGGAGAGTGTGGAGAAACGGAAACAATGCAAAAATGTTTTTTTTCTTAAAGTGGAGACCCAGTCTGGTTCACCGATTCAGTGGTTGGACCATAGATCCAGTCGGGTCGCATCGGGTTACACCGGGTTAAAAGCATGACCGATCTACTGCTAGACTCGACCCAGTCCAATCACTGGATCACGGTTCGACCGATCGTACCGACCGGGTCGGTCTGATTTTTAAAACAGTGTGGTATATAGTGCATAAATATTTTAAAGAGAAAAAAATTATATATTTCACGTCTATATTAAGAATAATAAGTTTATTAATTTTTAAAATAATTATCTTAAAATAATTTAAATAATAATTATGATGGAATGTGTCGGTATATAGACATTAAATTTTATTTTAAAATATATAGTTTATATTATAAAATTTGTTTATAACCGAATATTACAACATAATTTATTTATCATACGTCTAAAATATAATTTAGATATTTAAAAATATGTATTATTATAAATTTTAAATATATAAAACAAATATTAATCTTATACGTTACACGTACTAAAATACCAGCATACTTCAGAAACAAAACACTTTTCAAATAACATATAGTCATATAGAAAAACCCTTCATACATAAATCCAAAATTTCACAAACAAGTACGCGAGGAAATAAAAAACTTGCACGTTCCAAAAAAAAAATGAAAAAAGAAAAAACAGTGAATAATCCAGAGCTCCCAGCTAGCAGTATTGTAGTCGACCACTCGCAATCGCATTCCTCTCGTTTTCTCGACAACAATTCAACACACACACACACACAACACAAACCTCTGTCTCTGATTTGCCTCTCTCTACAGTGACTCACTCATACACCTAAAAAGTTTCTTTCCACACACCCAACAACAAGAAGATATTGATGGGTATACTGTACGACGACGTAGTCATCATAAGCCCGCCAGAAAAAGACGGCGACCCAACTCTCCTCACTGTCAATTGCCCCGACAAAACCGGTCTGGGCTGCGATCTGTGTCGCATCATACTGTTCTTCGGCCTCAACATACTCAGAGGAGGTAACCAACCAACCCATCATCATATCAATTTAACCTATGTTGTCGTAATAATCGTCTCCTGTTTTAATTAGAATTTGAAGCTTATTCTTTTTTTTTTTTGCATATACAATGAAGATGTGTCGACGGATGGGAAATGGTGCTACATAGTTTTCTGGGTGGTTGGGAAACAGAGGACGAGGTGGAGTTTGTTGAAGAAGAGGCTCATTGAGGCGTGCCCTTCTTGCTCCTCTGCCTCTGGAATCTCTTATTATCGATCTGACCTGCAGCCGTCGAAGCCTTCTGATGTCTTTCTTTTGAATTTCTGTTGTCACGATCGGAAGGGCCTGTTGCATGGTAATTTTGGATGCTTTACTTTGCGAATCATCCAATTCATTAGTTATTATCATTCTGTAATCTGTTTGTGTGTTAGCTTGCTTTTGTTGATAGGTTTTAGAAACTTTTTTTTTTTATCTGCAAATGTTAGGTTTTGTTAGAAACTTAGAATATTTTTTTTTTAGCGGAGGGGATTGAATGGAACATGCGACCTTTTCCCTTCTTCCCTTCTCCCTTAACCATCCAACCTACCTTATATCTCTAGGATTTAGAGTTTAGACACTTAATGGAAAGCTGTTTAAATTGCAGTCACCCTTAGCCTGTCTTAATTGGAACCAATCAGAGTTGTTTGCCAATGTCTTAGAAAGGACTACCTACTACCCTATTAAATGGTTGAGTGAAGGGTCGTAGTGTGCAGCTTTCAGGATATTGACTATTAGGGTATTGAGATCCCATGCTGACTAAAGATAAGGGCTAAGTAGTGCATATAAAGCTTGGGCAATCATCACCGCACAATTCGTTTTTTTGGGTTGAGTTAGGCCTTAAGTTCGAATTTTAAGAACACCATTGGTTGGTCTAAAGAATGTTATTGTTTGATAACTTTCTTTGTTGTTTCTAGGGTAAATTAGCCTAGTTCCCCTTAATTGTTTTCACATTACACACCTCTTACCCAAGAAACACATTACATTATGTACCCATATGCAATCTCAAGAAACCTCAGCGAGTTTTAGTGTAATTTGTTCTTGTTTCTATATAGGTTAAGAATCAACTCTTTGGGGCTTCATGATATGATGATGGTTTTGAACTTTTAATTTCTCCAACTTCTAGTGTTACTCCCCCAAACCCCTTTGTTTTAACTTTGTTTGGGGAGTGGTATATGGACTGTAGGGTTTGGTTTGATTGTTGTGAAAATCATGCAAAGAGGAAAATGAAACTGGCTGTCTTAAATGGCCATCAATGTCATATTCTAAAATGCATTCTGAATTGTGATTCTAAAGCTTCATTGTGTACTATTCACAATGCATATACTATACCTGTTGTGCATTTTGCTTCCCTTCATGGATATATTGATTGGAAGTTATTTGATTTTATGAGATTGTTGCTCTGTGACATTGATGTTGTGTGGATTTGGTAGACAGAGCAAAATGACTGAATGTCTTTATAATGGTAGCAGATGTTACTCAGGTTCTTTGTGAGCTAGAACTTACTATAAAGAAAGTGAAGGTATCTATTACACCTGATGGCAAAGTGATGGATCTGTTTTTCATCACAGATACCAGGTTTATATTTTATATTTGCTTTCCTGTAATTGTTAGTTTATTTCTGTTGAAACTTGTTGATCTATTGATTAAGACTGCAGATGAATTGGAATGCAAATCGATTTGGAATGAAAAAATGCATTTTGAATGGAAATGTACGGTGTCTGAGTTGAAGAATACATGTAGTCACTCATGAAATTATATGCAGAGTTGTTGTCATCTTCATGGTCATCCTATTTGTTTCTGTTAAGAAAAGTTTTTGAGTTTGTTTGGAGAAATGTGCTAATACTCAAGATCAAGTCTTTTGAATAGCCGACATGTTTCATTAGAGAATCTTGCAATGTGTTTGATGAGAATGGAAGTTGCTTTGCTGCTGTACAAATGCCCATTTGATGACAATTCCATCTCCTTGGAGAGCTTACTAATGTAGTTTACTCCTTAATCTTGCATCTGTATCAGGGAACTTCTACATACAAAGAAGCGAAAGGACGAAACAATTGAACACTTAACCGAGATTATGGGAGATGCCATCATTTCTATTGACATTGAATTGGTTGGCCCTGAAATTACAGCTTGTTCCCAGGCACCTCCATTCCTTCCAACTGCAATCACAGAAGATGTCTTTGATTTGGAATTGCCTGATTTGGCTCGAGGCGGAACTCTCAGATCAGATTATGTTTCTATCACAATGGACAACTTGCTTAGTCCTGCTCACACTCTTGTCCAAATTATGTGCCAGGACCACAAAGGTCTTCTTTATGACATCATGAGAACTCTGAAGGACTACAACATTCAGGTATTGAAATTTGAAATCTAGATAATACTATTGTTGTTAAAGTTGATTTTATGCTGCTATAAATTGGAGTGTCATCAGAAAAGGGAAAAAAAAAAAGAAGCTAAAACTGATAAGCCTATAAACTTCATTTCATCTCAAATTTGCAGTTTTTGTACTAGAATACCTCATAATGAATTATCACTTTCCTTCTACTCATGCTGATTTGTATTTGTTTTTCAAAACTTCTTGAACACTGGCATACATATACTTAGTCATCTTCAGTATCCTAAGGGTGTACACCTTATTTGTCATTCAACCAGATTTCTTATGGGCGTTTCACTGCAAAACCTAGAGGAAAATGTGAGATTGACTTGTTCATCATGCAAGCAGATGGCAAAAAGATAGTTGACCCCAACAAGCAGAATTCATTGTCATCACGCCTTAGAATGGAACTACTTCGACCACTCAGAGTAGCCATTGTGAGTAGGGGCCCTGATACTGAGCTTTTGGTATCAAATCCGGTGGAATTATCTGGCAAGGGCCGGCCTCTTGTTTTTTATGATATCACTCTTGCTCTCAAAATGCTTGACACTTGCATCTTTTCGGTAATTACTGAGATCTGCTTAATATGCTTCCTACTATTTAGTGAAGTCATAATATGATTTTCCTCAATATCACATCTTCACATACTTTTGTTTTTTGTTCTAGCCACTTGATACATTTGTGTTCTCTTGCTATTCATAATTTGTTCTCTATCTTGTTTTTCAACAGACAATGTGTTTATATTGTGGTTAATTGTTGTAACAGGCTAAAATTGGGAGACACTTGATCGGAGATCGCGAGTGGGAGGTATATAGAGTCTTGCTTGATGAAGTGGAGGGGTTATCTGTTCCATGGAACAAGGTTGAGGAGGGAGTTTGGAAAATGCTGATGGGTTGGGAATAGTACATGGTTGCTATCATGGCATCATACCCTTTAGGTGAACCTCTCTACCTGTGTACAGATAACATGGTCTAATATCATATAGTTTACTGTTATTAGGAGTAATTGTGAAATATGTAGTGTGCAAAAATGGTAGTCTTTGCCACGCTATACTTTTGAGCTTTTGTAATTCTAACTTAATGTATATAAATGAGAAAGCAGTAACAAGTAGAACATTATGGAGAAGGGGGGTTTTGCTTAGAGCCTTTTTTTACTATAAATGATATGAAATATTGTAAAGTATACCCACTTCTTTCCTGTTCCGTTAGCAATAATAAACCTCTAACCTTAACATCAGCACTTTTGGTCCTGCATTTTCCAATTTTAAATTTTTCATAGTGCACTCACTCAATTTGGTTGAAACTGAAGAGTGACAACTTATAGTAATTTTATCTGAGTCAAATACGATTGATTGTTGTAAAAAATACTTGTAGTATGTACCAACAACTAAAAGCAAAGGAGCAAATTATTTGTTTTTTGTCCGGTCAAGAGATCATGGGTGTCTCTCAACTCACTGGGTTAGAGATTAATCTTGTTTGTGATATGTTACAATCGTTGATCCAATAAAATTTTGCGACAGAGCAAATTATTTGAGGATTCAATGACATAGTTTTAGGTAAAATGAATGGATAAGTCCCTGAAATTAGAATTGATTGAGTTTTTAATACATTATGGCTTAGGATCAAGAAGTAAAATCAAGGCCTACACGTGTACTTTGTTTTTAACGCTAAGGTTTTAAATTTTTAATATAGGATATGCCATCAAAGCTTACAAATTACAAGTATACTTTATTTTTAATTCTACTATATTTTAATAGATGATATGCCATCAAAGCTTAAAGTGTACTTCCTTTTTAACGCAAGGCTTTTAATAGAAGAGATGCATCACATATTTTACAGTGAAATTTGTAGCATCAAATCTTCAGTCTGGATTATCCGAGAATTTTTCAGTTATTTGTTTCTTGAAATATAGGTTATTTCTCAACATGTTTCTTTCACACACTTTCAGCTGACAGTGGGTGATTGCCACTGCCAATAAAAAAGAGACAATATATTATGAGATTGAATTTATATATTTATAATTTATATTTCGTAACTTAATTAATTTGAATTGACTCGAGAATGTGTTCCTTTACTCTTCATTTTATGTTGATTTTCTATACGATTTAATTATGTAAAATTTTCGCCCTGCTTACCCCTTAATGATAACTAAATAACGTAAAATTTTGTATATTATTTTTAATGAATATTAAATGCAAAGAAAAAATCTTTAAATTTTATGAATAATTTTAAAATAATAATCGTAAAATTTATAGTGAAAAAAACCGGCAACAAAAAATAACATGACAACATCTATTCATTTATTTTTCTTCTAATATGGGACTTAGTGATTGAAGAGTAAAGTTGGTTGGATTTGGATTGTGATATTAAAGAAAGGATCAAGTCATATTCAGAGATCTTAAATCTGTGATAATTCAATAATTTGTTGTTATACACGTCCAACTGTCCTTAGTCATTTGTTTGCCGACGAATGTTTCTCAGGAAAACTACCTTCAATTAATAGTATGTCCATGACAAATTTATTGAATTTTATAAAATTATCTTAAAATTATATTAATAATCTTCAGTACATCATCATTAAACTAAAAATGATCATATATCAAATTTATTTGTATGATTTATGACTATTATGTTAAAAAGGTGACTGAATGGATTTTTTTTATATGCCTCCTATTGGAGGAAGCAACATTAAATGTATATTAATAGTTGGATTGGTAATTTAGATAAAAAAAAAATCATCAATGACAAAGATGAGAGAAGGAAATATAAAAAAAAATGTTCAAATTGTTGATAAAAAAATGAAAATATAAAAAATTATGTGAAACTGATATTTTTCAATTTTTTTGTTTTCATTCCCAAATGTCAGGATCATATGGTGGCTCCGTGATGTGCAACGGTACAAATCACATGATTCTTTCCATGTTTGTCTAAGATATTTCGGTGCTCTACGTTCATATTTTGCTTGCATTATTGGTTCATTTGTAAAGGTAGCAAATTACCAATTAACCTTTGTTTAGAGTTTGTTTGTCAAATAGTACAAAAGAACTTGTGAATTATTGCACGTGTCCATCCACGATTAGCTGAATGATACCAAAAGAAAAACAAAGACAGGTTGCAATGCAACTTTTGCTTTTGAGTTTTGATTTTCCTTTGCTTTTAGAATTTGGACCATCATACGGAGCTTTGTGGAAACTCTTTTTGACAAGTTGGGGGAGAGAAAATTCAGAAAAAAAACTGATTAGGACAATTTTTTGATTGTATAGATTATAGAGTAACCAATTAAAACCACCAATCATTGCATAGAAGAATTGAGATATATTACACTATTGTAGGTCTTCTATTAAATCAACGTGGTTGATTCTGTGATTAGCTTATAGTTTCCAGTATATTCCTAATTTGTGCAAGATGCCAGCAACCACACCCCAGAAAGTGATTTCTGCAAAGATGACATATAACAGAGTTCCCAACCTCTCTGAGTGCCAAACATTGGTAAACACATGATTCTGAATCCAGTATACCTGATTAATGATATGCCACATAAAAATGGTTAGCTTCTTAGTGTATTTTTTTTGAATTAAAGGTTGCAAACTTAAGTTTACAAATTGAGTTTGCAAAAGCAACTTAAGGTTTACTTCTATAAAAAACTGAGCTTTCAAACAAAATTTATTTTCATCTGTACTTTTTTGGTGACCAAACATGACCTTAGTCCTAACAACTTAAAATAAAACTGAAGAAAAAAAAGGTTAATATATATTTGTCTCTCAAAATTTAGGTAAATTTGATTTTAGTTCCTATAATTTAAAACTGATAGTTTTGGTCTTTGTAATTTTAAAAATTTGATAGATTTTGTCCTAATTAAGTCAAATGAAGAGTCAAACGAAATTCACCACATTTTAAAAATATGAGGAATAAAACAACTATTTTTAAAAGAATAAACCCTCAATTTCATTTTTAAAGCATTCCTCTCTTTTCTAAATGGTCTTTGAAATAGTCAAAGTCTATTAGTAGTTCTTCAAATATTGAATAAATCAAACGGTAAGATTCTTACTAGTGAGTTATCTGGGTCTTTATAATACCATCCATTTACAAATGCTGCGAAGATGCCCTGTGCTGCCATAACAAACACTAGCATTGCATTCATTCCTATCCATTCCAAGAATAAGAATGGAGTACGAAGCCCCCAAACATCGATCTGTATGATTTTTGAGGAAAATTAAATAAGAATAAAATATAATTAATGACCAATACATTATTCTTCTACTTTAATTACTTAATATTCCATTTACCAGTAGGTAGAACACAGAGAAGACAATTCCAGCTGCCCCAGCTGTGAAACAAACATAGCTGAAGCTGTAGAGTTGCTTGTTAATCGGGATAGCTGCATTATTCCATGGAAATTTAATTTGTCACATATATCTTACACTAATGTATATGTATTTAACTCTTTAACAAATGGTACATTAATTAGTTTTTTACTAGCTTACCATCTGTAAAATGAAGGATGAGGCCTAGGGTCAATAACGCAAACCCCATTGAGAACCATTGCTTGAGCCTTTCAAAGTGACCCTGTAAAAAATGTTGCATTACTTCACTAACTTGCATTTATAAAGTAAAATTTTAGTGTGTGCACACAAGCACTAGGCATGGGAGCTTAATGGGTAAAGTTTGTAACCTTGAAGTGAATCAAGACATGCCCATAGTGGATGCCAATGGTTCCAGAGAGGATAGCTAATACGGAGCTAGATAAAAAGAAACAAGGGACAATTTAAACATATATTGAAAGTTTAGACCGAATGACTGATTATTAAAAAAACTTTCTAATAATCTAAATTTATGTATATATAAACCTGCAAGTTTTCTTTTTATTAATTAGTTAACGAATTTCTATTTCGAAATAAAACCTCAACAAGCCTTCAGGTTCAAAGGGAGCGCGACACCAAGCTGGAGCATTTTTACGAAGAGGGCCTTCAGCTGGAGAACTGAGTGTGCATGCCTGCAAATCGTTTTGTAAAAAAGAAATGAAAAAAAGGACAATATTAAAGTCACTTTAGTCAGAATAATAATAACAACATAAAAACAATTTAAAATAAATTATTTGATAAATAATTGAAAAAGTTAAGTATCACATATAATGTTATTATAAGTTAAAACACATTGTTTACTCGTCACTAAGTGACAAGTAAATTGGGGTGGGTATATGGATTAATTTGGTCTATTTAAGGTTCAGCTCACGAAAATTTGATAAATTATTTTAAATGAGTTGGATAAGTTTGGCAGGCAAAATAAATAGATTTTTTTAAAATTTATATTTGACTCGTAAAAGTATGCATATAAATGGATCTGTCCACGGACCTAAATATTAGATTGAAAAAATATTTTTTATAAAAAGTGAAAAAACGTATAAAGTAAAATTTAAAGAAAAAAATTGATTTCATTTTTAAGCTAAAATCTATCACACTACTGAAATGTACCAACATTTTAAATATATCAATAATAATCTAAATTAAAGATCAAAATATTAACATAACAAATTAATAATATTTGCTTATTGGACTTAAATGAATTAAACGGATAATCAGTAAATCTACAAATAAAATCCACTAAATCTGCACACTTAAAAATCAGACTCAAAACTCAATATAATTATATTTTTTTAAAAATTATTATCCGGTCAATACTACGAGTAAACAATGTCACTAATATTAAAAAAAAAATAACACTAACATTTATCAGTTAAAAAAATAGTCACCAGGACTACAAATATAAACCCACCTTCAAGCGTGTCCAAACAGGCTGGGAATAAAGATGATTAACGCCCCAAACTTGCCTATCCACATACCCAACAGCGTTACATGCAGGACCGAGGTGTCCTCGCATCCCACATTCGACCTAGTAATGAAGAGGAAGTAACTTCAGCAAAAGAACATGCAGAAACCTCAGTTTCAAGTAAAAATTTGAGAAATAATTAGAATGGAGGTACATAATATATATATATATATATATATATATATATATATATATATATATTAGTCCTTCAAAATTGAGTTATTTTCTTTTTAATTTTCCAATTTTAAAATTATTTTTTTAATCTTTGAAATTCATAAAATATTCTCTTTATTTTTTCTGCACAACATGAAATAAGAAATTCATAATTTTTTATTATTAAAATTTAATTTTCTATTTTATATTTTAAATTATATTCCTGGTAGTTAAAAATAATCTTAATCAAGTCAGTAAAAAAATTAGAAACTCATTAATCATTTTAAAAATTACTTTAATTTTTTTTACAAAAAGCCAAAAATAACATTTTACTTATTTTAAGGACTAAAAAAATAACTTCAAATTTAAATGACTAAAAACACAGAGGGAGTCAGGGAGGGGGAGAGAGAGAGAGATTATGTACCGTGTATCTCTTTGGTTTGTCGCTGTTATAATCCACGAAACTCCAATCTGGAACGTATAGGCTGAAGATTGTGACCATGTAAATGACAAATGCCACAAAGCCCCCCAACCTATGTAACACATATAATATATGTATGCCATGGTCAAAGCAAATTCACAATCTCTATCGTTATAGTTTACATTGTTTTAGTTTAACAAAATATGCTTTTTTAGTTCTTAGTTAAATTATTTTAGTCTTGATATTGATATTGATCATCATGATGTACTTTTTAGCATTTCTAAAATAGAAAATATTTTTTTAGCATAACAAACTTATATTATTTCATGTAAAATGAGAGATTCAATACAAATAGGACTTAGAATCAAAAACATATTAACAAACAAAAGATCTAGATGTCTTTGATAAGCAATGAACAACTCGATTGATTTGTCTTTAAACAAACTATATACTAAAATTTCGGAGATGCGTTAATTTATTTGCACAACTTCCAAGAATGACACTGGCTTCTTTAGTAAAATAAAAAATCATTTTTAAGAACCAAGAATATAGTTAAACTTTTTTCATATATTTAGTTGAGTTGTGAGAATGAAATGTGTTGTTTTCCTCACCATTGCCATCGATAGGCAGTGAAAATGGATAGGTGTCCTGGCTTCAAGGTAGAGGGTCTAAGCTTGGTGGTGTATGTCTCTATTAGTGCTACAACACAGTATACAAGGGCTATTCTCTGCATAAACACGCAATATAAAGAATAATGGTTACTAAAGAATTTAATAATGTAATTTTGGTCAGCATGTATTAATTAAACTCTATCCAAACCTGGAGAATGCCACACCATCGGATAAATCTCATGTCAACTCCATATGATAGATCATCAGGAGCATGAGAGTATCCACCTGCAAATCAAATTTATCGGTGTTCTTTTACATATAGATGAATCAAATTATACGGATATAATTATTATATTATTTAATAACTTTCAATTATATATATATATATATATATATATATCATAATTGGATTTGCATGATATGCATTGACCATCAGGCCATCCTACTGAAATTTCCAAGTAACATTAATCGTACATTTAAATATATGCAACCATAACAAAATCCTTCGAAGTTTCATTTATTGGCAAATGGTCTAGTATCTCTAGGAGTTTATAATCTATGTTGCCAAGTTTGAGTTTGATCTTCTACAATATGTACATTAAAACAGTGAGCTAGAGGAGACTTTTTTACCTTGCAAAAGTATGCCCCATAGGAGAAGCTTCAA
This sequence comes from Glycine tomentella, assembly GCA_007407185.1. Taxonomy (NCBI): domain Eukaryota; kingdom Viridiplantae; phylum Streptophyta; class Magnoliopsida; order Fabales; family Fabaceae; genus Glycine; species Glycine tomentella. The sequence goes on along the minus strand of PYAF01002335.1, from coordinate 339,795 downwards.
TGTCCTAAGGATTATCTTCTTCACAGCATACTTAACCTTGGGGATTCTCTGTGTTGTCACAAATTACAACCAAAACATTATAAATGATTTAATACATTACAGGTAAATAGTCATTTTCGTCCCTAAATATGTAGAGCATTAATAAATTTGTCCCAAAAGATGAAAATTCAAATTTTATTTCTCAAAAGTAAAAAAAGTGTGACAAATTCATCCATCTGTTAACTTTCGTCCGTTACCGTTAATGAAAAAGTCTATGTGACACAAAGGGACGAAAATATCATAGAAATGATTGTTAACATGGTTGCTGAATAGATTATATCAAAATGTCATTAAGTTTTCATTGGACTAATTTAAGGATAAAATATAATTTTATCTTCATCTTTTCCCCTTTTTTATCGTTCTAAACATAATATAACAATAAGCACTTATAAAAATAGGGAAGCAAGCATAAGTTAGAACAAACGTAATAATAAGTATAATATTGATTAATAAACATAATTTGTCTGTTATTTTGAAATTCCTAATGTGACAATATCTTACCCAAAATATAAAACTCAAACAAAAATACATAATCATTAAGTTAATCCTTACAAAAAAAAGAAACTCAACTTGAATTTGTCACTACCTTATTATTATATTTATTCTAACTTATGCTTGATTTCCTATTTTTTAATTGTTTATTGTAATATTATGATGCAATGATAAAAAAAAATGAAGAAGATGGAGATTAAATTATATTTTATCCTTAACAAAATTCGGGGTTTGGTACAATTTATTTAGCAACCATGTTAACAATCATTTCTATGATATTTTCGTCCATTTGTGCCACATAGGCCTTTTCATTAATGGTAACGAGCGGAAGTTAACGGATAAACTAATTTGTCACACTTTTATTCACTTTCGGATACTAAAATTTGAATTTTTATATATTTTTCAGGAACGAATCTTTTAGTCTTACATATTCAAAAATTAAAATGACTGTTTACCTTACATTATATGCTGACTAGCTAAAGTGTTTTGCTATACTATGGAATGAATAAATAATTCAGAAATATTATAAATTAATATGTGCAGAATGAAAAATTAATACATTAATGACAGAGTATGTAACGAAGTGAGAGAAAGATCAGAGCAATCAGTATTAACTAATCTTGATTATTAAACCTTTGTACAATTTATTCGAAGTAAAACAGTTTGGAGTAACATTTTATAACAGGAATACTATGCAGAGTAAAAAAATTCAGACACAACCCTCTTCAAGACAAATAACTAGACAAATGGAAACTTTACATAAAACACAGAATATAACTCTTCATTAGTAATCCGTAGTACCTTTAGTGCCAGGGCTATTGCAACCCCAACAATGAAAAGAAAGAAGGGCATAACGAAATCAGCCAATGTACATCCATTCCACGGGGAGTGATCAATGCGTGGATAAGCTCCACCAGCATCGTCTACTAGTACCATCAACTGCACATATAGGTAACTCGATTACAGTTATATACAACAGCTTTTAGTCTTGTTTCCTATTCAAAATGTATATAGATTAGGATAAAAAATATATATTACACTGTCGTCTTTATTAACTTTTATAATAACTACTTTAAAGTCATAGATTATTTAAGAAATTAAGAGCTATGTAGAAAACTTTGCAAAACTATCTTAGTAGTAAACTAACCACAATGGTGAGGCCCCTGAATGCATCGAGGGTTGCAACTCTCCTTGTCTTTTGCTTCACCAATGGTTGCTCCTGCTCCACTATTTGCTGAACGGACTCACCCTCTTGTGTAGTCCTTGTGTCTCTGTCATGCTCAATGGAATCTCCCTCACCATTGATTTTTTCAATTTCCTGTTTCAAGTCTCCCTTATGGTAATCATTATGGGGTATGTTTAGCCCTTCTTCCATTCTCTTGGCTTCATCCATGGTTGAACATTCACAATTCCAGCCCTTTTTTCTGTTTTGGTGGAACCAAACTATATAACCTTGTTATCAATACACATAGGTGTAGGACATATATATATGCACATATATACACACCCGTCCCACACGAGACAGAAAAAAGGTCCTTGGGGAGAAAGACAGAGAATGGTTCCACATTCATTTGACCGAGAAACTCTTATCATTTATTAACTTAAAAACATCTCCTTTGGGGTCTTCTAAGGTTGTATTTGTTTCAAGGCATCACAAATTATTTCCGAGAATGTGAATATGGGAATATCACATTTGTTACAAGTTTTAAAAATATATTCTCAAGCATTGTTAATTCTTAAGAATATAAAATACTCATACTTTTCTCATTTCTTATTCTCATGATGAACGATGAGTATACACATAAAATATTTGAGTATATATTTTTGTAGAAGAATCTATAAAACATAAAATCATAAATGATTCCATTTCGCCTTGGTTTCTCAAAATAAATAATCAAGTCTAAGTAAAATCAATTTATTTTGTAAAATGTACGTGAAACACATGCCTTAATTTTGGCATGTTATTTCAGGTGGGTGTTCAGATTGCATTTATTTTAACTAGACAATAGTTTTGTGCCAAAAGTTCTCTATAAAATAGTTCAATCATAAACTTTTTAAACAAAAAAAAAAAAAAGTAGCAAGTAGCAGCTAACAAGATGGTGGGTGCATCATGTTAATCGGTGCAGCCAATATTTTGTTTCTTTTTCTTGGTCCAGAAACCAGAATTGCTGAAACCGTGTAAGTACGCAATCTAGTTGATAATTGTTCACAACAAAAATCCCTTTTTCTGTCTTTTTTACCAAAATTTCGTAACATTTTTGTTTGATATGTTCGTACTTTATCAAGAGAGGAATTTCTCTTACGTGAGATTTATATTTTGGGTCCAATTTTAGCGTTGGATTTTTGTTTTTTTTTGGTCAACAACTAGTTAAAGCGTTGGAATCTCAACACGAGTGTTGCTATTCTCACCTATTTAATGCTCTTCACACCTCATTCTTTTACCAAAACTATGAAAAAGGCCTTTTTTCCCTTGCCATGTTTCCAACACCTCCTCAACCTCCTCCATTTTGCTCACCCACAGCTTTCCTCTCACTCTTTTCTACCACACACAAATCTTCCCTTATACTAGCGGCTTCTCCTCCGACCAAACTCAACTCAATCCTCACCATTTGCTATAGCTTTGTGGCATTACGTTCATTTTTCATCTCGCCGTTTTTATTCATATTTATGTGTTCGTTGTTGTCTTTGACATTCTTTCCACATTTGGATTCAACAAAAACATGAATCCGTTAGGTTGAAGGACATAGTGAAATCTCAATTCTATTATATATATATATATATATATATATATATATATATATATATATTTGTGTTATTGTCTTGTGAAAGGGAAGTGTTAGAGTTTTTCAAGCTCAAAATCATAAACCGAAAATTAACGCGGAAGTAGAAAAATTAAGAGAAACAAAAACACACAGATTTTACTTGGTTCAGCAACTAGGATAAATCCTTGTTACCTACATCCAAGGGCAAAGAATCGTAGACCCCTTTATTACTCACACCAATATTACAAGAATATTACAACAGTGTTCCTCTTGCTTACACAGCCAAGCTTACAACAAGAACATGACAATAATATCACAGGTAAACAGAAAACAAGATTTACAGGGTACAAAAGAGAACCACTCTTTATCAATGTCAAGAACAGACATTTACCCAACCTTCTACTCTTCTCTCAACCAGTTCCTTACAGAGAAAAGCCTCAAGAACACAAACCGGACCAAACCCGAGAGAGAAAGAACCATACCTGCAACACCAAACAGCAAGAACGAAGAACACAAGGAACACACACACTGCTACATCATCACTCTAACTCAAACAGCAACCAAAACTCAAGGTTTATGCAGAAAAACGCAAACCCTAGCAGAGCTAGGTTAAAGAGAAAACAAGAGAGATGAAAAGAATAGCAAAGTGAAGCTTCTGGAGTCACTCCCAAATTTTGGAAGCGTAAAAAACAAATAAGAAAGTGCAGCTGCTG